>JANVCL010000214.1:42587355-42627146 GCA_026546855.1 Erythroxylum incrassatum | reverse complement strand
ATCAAAAAGTCAACTCTCAAGTCAAACTTTCTATCTCCAAAAGTCAATTTTCTTAATTTTTCAAATTCTCTCACTTTCTTTCTTTATTTCTTGATTTTCCACTCCCATTTCAATCAACCAATTCTCTTTCTTCTCATAATCCATATAAATGTACTCAAATATCAAAGTCCTCAAAACTAAACAATTCTTTTCTCGTAAATTTTTCTTAAATTCATAAATTGTCTCACCAATTTCTTTCTCATTTAAATTCATTTTAATATTTCTAATTTTAACCAAAAATTCGGGGTCCAACAAATATGTCTTTACGCATTCCCGCTAAAGAGTATATATATACCCCACTTACTTTTTATAAACATAATAAACTCACAATCATATCCAAAACAAACTTATTGAATTCATTACGAATGTAAATCTTTCAACATTTTGTAACCTTTCAACTATATATCAAATGTATCAACTAAGATAATAATTCCAATTAGATGTATTTTTATGAGATTTAAACTTTTCAAAATTCATCTTATTCTTACTATTTTTCTTGAGAACATTTTCCTACAAGTATTCATTAGGATAAATGGTTTGTTCGATGAGTCTGTAAAATTATATCCAATTGTTTAAATGTCTTATAACTTTTTATTATCCAGTTTAGTTTTAAACTTATCAGATAATATATGTTTCAACAAAGCACCATATCCCAAAATCATTAACTTTGGCCATTTCCAAGTTCTACTATTTTATATCTAATATGAAATCTTAATAATTGATTTAATTGAAAATTTTGAAAGTAGATTCTATTACCAAGCATAGTTATAAAAAAATATTGCATCATACAATATTTGATATTGTGTTTTTCTCCTTACAAAGGCCTATATAATTATAGAATTTAGTTATGAAGATATTCGCTAAAGAATCACATTCCTATAAATAACTAAAAATTTTATATCTCGCTACATCGATCTCTTAGAGGTATTTTGACATTTTCAATGCTTAAATTTCTACTTTGATTTAAATAATTTGAACTTTTAAAAAAATTAAATTAATATTACATTTAACATATATGTCTATTTCATATAAAGTCACTAGTAAATTTAATGAACTATAAGTATTATCCTTTTATAAATTATTATTACATTTTATACATTCTATGTATAAGATTTAACAATTTAATATCATTACCATCTTTTCACTAGCGATTGATTTGATTATTTTTCAACTTAATAAGTTTCGCTAGTTTCATATAATTAATAATCAAAAGGATACATGTATTCTTATATGTAATTTTAAGATTCTCATCATGTTGATTTAACAAACATGACATAAAAAATAGTTTTAGTTATCTAACTTTATATTTTTGCCACTTATGTTAAGCATAAGTCTCCTTTGATCCAACACGTATAAATTATTTATATAAACTTAGATCAACTACTTTTACTTAACATTTTGTTTCTTACCATGCCTTTAATATTGTAATAATGTTGAATCTAAATTGCAATATTAAATACTCAAAAACATGGACTAATATATACATATATCTATCATATTATATATTGGCAAGAACACACACACACAAAAACAGACGTGCACACACACACACCCCCATGCACATATATATGAATTGGCAAGAAAAGTCAAGCAATTATTTTCCCTTCTAATGAAAATTATTATCAAACTATAGCTAATGCCTTCAAACATAGTCCTTATTTATGCTTTTAGGAGGTTAAATTGAATGAAACAATTTCATCGAAGTACTATACGTTTCAACTTTACTTCATGCAACTATTTGCATTATGATATTTCGATGTTGACATCCATTTTACATGTTGTGTTTAAAGTTTATGAGATATTAATCAACTTAAAATGTCATCACATTTTGTTATCTATATGTTATTGACATATTTCTAAAATTTTGTCACCAAATCCTCATTAAGGATTATAACAAAATAAAATATTGGACATACAATTTTCCTTTCTAACTTTGAAAACTTTTTTTAGACCCAATCTTATGTCCAAGAAATTTGGTTCACTGATAGCTTAGTATCAACTATACTAATCATAGTTAATTTTCACTTAGAATAAAATTTTGATGTAAGTAAGCAAGTAATACCTTATATGTCATGATTACAAAATAAGACTAACACTTTAATCATATATTTAGTTACTATCACTATTTTATTCAAAATAATAACCTTCATTATGAAAGATTATTGTAATCTTTCTAGTAGTATAAGATTCTATTTAAATTTAGTTGATCTTAAGTCACTTAACAAACTAACTAGACTTAAATTAAGTAGATAACATCTTTATCAATCACATCTCATTTGGCTCCTAGATCCATTAGGTAATAATACTATCAAAACATATATTGTATACTATTCCTAACCTTACCCCTAAATTCAAATAATTACAAGTCTCTTATCCTAATCATACAAATTTAGTTAAATAAGACTCATTAATTTTAAATAAAGTATATTCAGGTCATTGGGGCCTTTAATTACTCAATAAGCATTATAATAAACATAATTTTGGTATTATTCTTAAATAATAAAAAGAAACAGTCACGTTCTCAATGTGTACATAATAATTTAACTAAGGATTTCATTTTGTTCGTCTCATCAAACACAAATTACATATAATATCATACATATAAAGCATGTAATTCAATATACATCATATATATATATGCAAATAATATCAAATTATATACATGGAATACAAACCTTATTTGATTCTAGGTATTCATCTTCATTATCTAAAATAATATGTTCAATTCTTTTAATAATTAAATTAGATTAAACCCATTGATTCCTAAATAAATTAAATTTTTATTTCAAATATAATTTTAATTTGATTTGAAAACAAATTTCAAGTTCAATTAGAAATTATTTTAAATTATCATGACTCTTTTAATAAAATTTAATTGGAAATAATTTTAATAAATTATCTCTTACTTGTTACAATTAGAGAAATTCCTTTTTTAAATTCAACAAGTAAAAAATTCTAAATTTCTAATATGACAACCACATAAAAGACATGTCAATATGATTTTGATATGATAAACAAACAAAGTATATATCAACATATTATGTTAGTATATATTACTAAATTTGTTGTTATCCGCATATTTTTATATTTAGAAAATCATGCAAGATTATAGAAAAATAATTACATTGAAATTGATAAATTTTAATTATTAATAAATTCTCAATCAAATTCTTTGAAAGTGAAGGAGAAAAATGAATCAATTGTACCTTTAAGATGAACAAATTTGGTCTAATAAAATAAGACAATTTACTTGAACACAAATGATAATTAGTAACTATATGACTTTTCTAAAAGGGTAACATAATTGTACCATGAAACCATAAACATATAAATAATGAAAAAACAGAGAAAAGAAGAGAGAGATAAAGAGAGAAACAACAGGAGAAAAGAGGAAAAAGTAGGGAGTAAAAAAGGAAAAAGAGAAAAAATAAAGTTAAGAATTATTATTAATACTGATTTTTTAAAATAATAACTTGTATTAAAAAAGAGATAATCTAAAATTTATGAGTTTTAAATCCCAAAATTTAATGAATTCGATTAAATATGTTTTTTTATTATTTTTAAAATATAATCACGATCATTTCATATATAATAATGTTATTTTATTTTAAAATTTTAAATTTTAAATCAAGTCAAATTAGACAATCCAAACTTGAATATGACCATAACTTAATTATTTATTAAAAATTTATAATCTAATTATGACATATGTATATTTTTACGGCCAAATCAATAGTCCAAGTCACACACTCCCAAATTCATTTTGATCTTAGGAGAGTTCGCTTCAACTACTCATGTTAGATGAATAATACAATTTTTTAGAGTTGAAGTGAAATATCCAAATACATATCTTATTTTTTTTAATAATCAATATTTATAGCAAAGAAATAGTATTCTCTCTCCCCCAAGTGAACACTAACCTATTAGTTTTAAGTAAAATTGTGAAAGACCAGGCCAAATCAAGCTAATTTTGCCAGTCCAAACCAAGCTAAAGCCTATCCAAAATTGGTCCTTAAGTGTACCAAATAGATAATATCTTTTTGTCCTTCTCAACGTTTTATTTTACTTTTGCTAATGCAAAATTACCTTCCAATAGAAATTTTTTATTGAATAAATGACTTGCCCGCCTGTCTTTTTCAAGTCAAGATGAAATTAAAACCCAGTCAAAAAGAAAATTATCATTCTATGTACGACCTGATCAATCACAACAGTACCCATAATGGACAAATGATAACGAAAGAGCAAAGGGCCTATATTAAACCTGAACTTGAAACTCCTTGCAGTTCCATATGGTTCAACAATTCCCCTTTTTGTTTCAAATACATAGACAAACAACATTAAGCAAACAAGAAAACTAAGAAGAAAAAAAGAATGACAATGAGCTAGAATGCAACATACTCGAAGCTTATGCTGAATAAGTATAAAATACGAATACAGATCACAGTTATGGGCAGTGAACATCAGATGATGTTCATTGACGGTCTCCAAGATTTCACAACATGGATATACATGCATGGCTAACAAGGTATAAAGATTGCATCTTGATAAGGTCACCTTTTGAAGAAACTCAAACATCTCATTTGGAAGGTTTTGATTACTCTCTGGCTAGAATGGAGAATATTCAAAGTGAAACTAAACTAGGGTCATTGCTTGTGCCTGAGTTCTTCTTATCCAGTCTAGAATGTGAGAACAGTCATTGCGGCTAACAAAATGCCTTCACGAAAAACAAACAGATCTCTTGAGCTCTTCATAACTAATGGTAATTATGGTTCTTCAGTATTCACTATTATAAGATCTTACCTATTTTTGGTGCGGTAGCCTTTGAGTTGAAGAACTTCTTGTTGGCGGGTTAAGTCTTTCTTCATTTGAAGAGATTCAGGTACAGTCACTGCCCGGCTTGGAGAATGATATGCATCACATATAAAGTTGAGCACTTTTTCCTGTAGAAATTGCATTTGAGGAAATTAGCAAACCTGCAGGAAGGGAAATACAAAAACGCTAAGATTTGTGTTGTCTATTACATCCATGAGACGTCTTCTAGAAAGTCTCACAATATTGGCATTTTTATTGGGCAGCATCTTAGACAACATGCATTGTTCTGAGGTTGCGAGCGGTATTAAAAGGTCGTTACTAAATAAACTAGCTCATACCAAATCTTATGAACAATCAACAAAGAGTAGCATTATCATGGATAAGGTTAGTGTTGATTCTATTTGATATGAATGTAGATTACCATATTATATTCCCTTCAATCTAGGAATTATAATTTCCTCAAATTGTATATAAATAATGTACAATCCTCTTGATAAAATACAGAAAAAAAACATATTTTCAAGATTTAATTGTTAGAATATAAAATGTAACATATATTTTCTATTGAGTTATTCACTTTCTGACAAAGAATTGCTAATGCGTGCAAACACTTGCAAAGCTACAACAATGAATGCAAGAGCAAAAGAAAAATGTGATCACAATGATAAAACAGCAGGCACTGAGAGCCTTATAGAGAGAACCATCGACATCCCCCTTATGAAAAACCCAAAAAGAAAATCCCAAGAGACATGCATTTAGTAAAGACTAGCATAACCACTCGTAAGCAGTTTTAAATAAAGAATCACAGCAAAATATACCAGTGGTTTAGAAGCATCAATCCAGTGATAGATGTGCTCATTGCGGAACCACGTCATTTGCCTTTTTGCAAAGTTTCTGCAAACAAAATATAGAAGGGCTTGAGAAACTGTTATAAAACAGCCATATATAAAAACCAACTCTATATTAATACCATCAGAAAATTGCGATCAAAACCTGCCATCACCCAATCAACATTAAAAATAAAGTTGCAACACAACGAAAAGAGATGCCATTCAAACTTCCCCATACCAAATTCCTCATATGCCAGGGGATTGCACTTTGCATGATGAATGACGAATAAAACTTCCACTATTTTCCTCATTAGCAATTTCCAGTTAAAAAATAAACAAGGAAACTTGCAGTTATATTACAGTACAAATTAAGATCTTTGGGGAGTATGACATCTCTATCAATTGCAAAGCAGAAATACCTAGATGCCTTCTGGAATTCAGATAGGAAAGCATAAAAATCTCCAGCAGAACTCATGCCACCGTCTTGCCTACAATTTAAAAGATACTCCATAGTCTGAAACCATATCAAAAAAAACCTTTCTGTTATAAACATAACTGAAAATGTAAGGATTCCAGACAAATGACAATCGTATAAAATCATAGAAATTGTGAGAGCAATGCCAACATTATTATCAATTTAAATAGAATTTTTGCCAATCAATCTAACAAGTTATATTAATCTAAAAGTTATCTAGGTGGTTGCATAAAGATCCAAAAGGTAATACAGATAGCTTGTTGATAAGTTGAAGCAGGTAGATCCAAGCTACCATGCAAAAGACGAGACTGACAGACAGAAAAACTAGAAACAGCATATCATCATGGAATTCATTGTGAGCATATGTAAGTTACGTACTTGTCTATAACCAATTGCTCGGGTTGCAGAATTGGAATTTGGAAGGAGACCGGAGTCAAGAAGGCACTTTGCCTCGGACAAAATCCCATCACTTCCTACAAACAAAACAAAGTTAAAAAAAATTATAATTCAGAGTTGAATAATGAAACCACATGCACCAAAATTGTAACTCAAGATTGATGCCTTCTTCAAGAAACTTGTCAAATTAAGACCAGAAAATTATCATTTTGCACTATTCTAACCTATATTTCCACTAGCATATGGGGAAAACACAGTAAAAGGAAAAGGAAAAGGAAAAGGAAAAGGAAAAAGCTATAGGAGATATGATTAAGATGGATCCACAGAGATAATAAATAGTTTCTAATACTTAAATAATCCAAAATGATGACGGAAACACTGCAGCTTAGTATAAGAATCTCTTTTTACCTTTACTAAAATTAGCTTTTCAAATAACAAGTTCAGCAAGCAAGACTGGCTTTTAAAGTAAACAGTAACATAGATGACCAAGAGAAACTATCGACAACAAGCTTGCCAGCCTGAAAGACAATGCTACAGGACATGTACAGCCAATCATGTCCATTATATTACAAATTTTATATACCTTCAACAAATTTAAATCACAAATACCCTAAATCTCTAAAACAAATAGAGTTTAAAAAAAAATAACAATTTGACAAATATTCATCTAATGAATGATAAAGGTAATAGTTCTCCCAATCAATCAAAATAAGAGAATTTGATATCACCAGGAGATATATAACTATATACCACAGAGGACAAGTTGTAATCCACCTGATAGCATTTCCTCACACCGAAAATCAATTGATCTATAGAGATCTATTCTACGGTTTGAGAGGAAAAAGCAAAGGAACTCATAGTCCAAATCCTTTGATTTGACTGACTCATTTGCATCTTGATACGTATTCACACTGTAGGACCTGTATCTGGAATCTGTGCTGAATGGTTCTTTGAAAGAATCATATGGAACTTGAAAAGCAGAAGGTGGAGATCCACTAGCCTGTCATGTCAAAAGAAACAGATATATGAAATGATTATAGCTCATGCAACTCATGCTGCTGTCATATAATTCTCCATTCTTGACAAATAACTAAATCCCATAACCAATACACAAATAATGAGAATGAGAAAGAACAAGTTATAAAAGGAAAATAACCTAACAGAACAGTTGTTGTATTCCAGTACACAAGTGTCTCAGCACATGTTAAGAGAAAATAACTCTCAATATCACATCATTATAGCTAAAAGATCACCAGTTAACCTTGATTATCTCAAGGCTGCGCCGCAAACGGTACCAATCATTGGCAGCCAATAGTTCAGCCTTTGGATCGCCTGATTTTACAACTAACTGCACTGCTGCATTCCAATCTTGATTCTTCTGAAATTCTGAAAGCTCGGAGCATACTTCAGCGGCAATCTCCAGTGATGCTTTTGGAACATCTGGCTTCCCATATATGAACCTGCAAATTCCAAGCAACATACTTATATGCATTTGCTACATTAGTTTCACCTCACTTCAGAATATTGACAGCATTTAAGGTGTTTCCAGTAATTTACAACCTGATATCTCTCTACTAACTGCCTCATCGTAATCTTGTTTCAATACTGAGCAAAGAAAAATGAGCCCGAAAGCCAATATTAGTCGATATACATGGCCAAGGGGTGCTCCAAGTTCCAAAAATGCTATGTTGGATATCATTCCATTTCTTATCACTAGAATTAAGTGTATAATGTCAACAAGGAAACAAGTTTCAAGAGATGGTAGTTGATATGAACAGAGATGAGATAACTTTGAAGCAAATTCTGATGATAAATCTTCTTACGAAAAGGAAAGATCTAGAGAAGCTGATTGCTTATAAACTTAGGAAAACCTGTATAACTATAGAATTACAACATATGAAAAGAAAAAGCTACTCAAGATGATAGCATTAGCATGGCTTTCTACTCTGTTAATGTAAAGGAAGAGATTGGAGAATACAGCTTAAGCTAATCGTTAGAGATTTCGTATAATTGCGTTATGGATCCTATATAGGAAGTAAATAGAAGACTAAAAACTAATCAATAATAAGTCATTCTATTTCTTTTTTACATAATATGAGCCATAAAACAAACCCTAAAAAAACAAAAGGAAAGATTACTTTGTGACATGACAAGTGTTGATGTGGTGGTGAACAATATCATAAGTCATTCTATTTTCAATGTGAGCCCCAAAAAAACTTTAAAAAAGGAGAACCACTTTATGACATGGATTGTAAGCAGTAGCTACGTGATACTGTTCATGGAGCATGCTACTATTGATATTTTTCATTTTGTCCCGAAGATTTCTTCTTTGTCGATCCTATTTAAGATTTCATTTAAGTTCACTTCTGCAGATTTTTATTTTAAGTTGATGGGAAGACATTATCGATTCAGAGATTTAAATTCATTCTTGAATGTTGGAGAACTCAACTGCAGTTGTTCTCTTCCCTATAATTGACTTCACAAGTGGTGGATCAAGAAAGTTCACACCAAAATTCTTCTGGGAGTGAAAAGTTGCATGATGTTTCAAGTGTGGTGTCAAAATGAAACTCTTCCAGAGGGGAAGAATATTATTTTAGAAGTTTCTAAAGGTCTTATGCTGAATGTTCCAATGCTACATACTTCGAGAGAATTATGGATTTAGGGTAAAGACAATTTGTAACAAGTTTAGGTAATTGTGCTCCAACTTGAGGGGCAATTTTGGAGATTTAGAACAACTATGTTAGGGATCCTATATAGAAAGTAAATAATAAGATTATCTTTACTGCCTACTATTAAAAGTAAATGGCTAAATGCTAATCAACGATAAGTCATTCTGTTTCCTCTTCTCTTTTACACTAATCATATGCCTAGCCCGTGTGTGTGTGTGTGTGTGTATCTTAGTAGACTTAATTGGGTTACAAGCATATAATTACAAGAATATCCCTACATTCATAACACTCCCCCTCTAATTGCTGCATAGACATCATATGTACCAAGTTTGTCACAGATATATTCTCTTGAGTGCCTTTAAAAGACTTGGCAAGCAAATTAGCTAGTTGATAACTTAAACTAACAAAATCAGTCACAAGTTCTCCTTTCACTGACTTTTCACAAATGAAATGACCATCAATCTCAATGTTCAATGTTGGCAGCCCAAGCAGGACGATCATGAATTGCATAATAAATGTCTCGATATACCTAATTGATTATGGAAGGAGACAGTCACTCCCTTTACCACAGTACGAGTAACATCACTGTAGGCCCGACCACTAGAGCCACAACCTCCAACAGTATCGCAGCTGAAGGACTTTGAAAGAAGTGTAAATTGATTATATGTGGAATCTGAAATAGTGGGTTATGAAGTTGCCCTCATGAGACAAGCTAAGGTCTCATTCAAGCTAAAAAGAATTGGTCTCCCAAGGATCTATAGAAATATGGGCTTATAGGCAAGTGGCAGAGCAAGGAGGCAAGGATACTAAACAACAGCTCATGTCCTTGATAGAATATTAAACAACTGCTTATCCTGAGTTTTGACCATGTTAAAACAGTAGAAGAGATGAGATCGCTGTGAACTTAATCGCAAAAATACATATATGAGCAAATAAACTAGGGATGTTAAACTCATTCGAATACATCTAACTCAAATTAGAAACACATCATTGACTTAAGTGACATCATTCATATACATACTAAAATTCATACAATATTAGAATATAAATATAAAGAAATTTGAGAAGGAGAGAAAGACTGACACAAGGTTTGCATGATTCGACATAAAAGTATACATCTACGAACACAAAAACCAAAAGGCTAAATGTTTCTTATTGCTAGTGTGTATGTCACATAGTAATGAAGCATTGTATAAAGTCAAAGTCAAAGTCAACGTACTCAATGCACAAGGCTCCCCACTTTGCAGGGGTCTAGGGAGGGTCAAGATATACGCAACCTTCCCTTTGTATTTTTACAAAGAGGCTGTTTTCGTGGCTTGAACCAGTGACCTCGTCACAAAGGAGCAACTTTACCAGTTGCCCCAAGACTCACCCTCATAATGAAGCATTAAATATAAGGAAGAATGATGTGTACATTAAGTAATAAAATCTCTTGATTTACATAATAATATTAGAGATCAATCTGTTTAGATTATGGTAAATCAAGGGTGATTATAATCGATCTTATAAATATTCTAATACACCTCCTCAAGTTAGAACATCAATGCTCAAGCTTGTTACAAACAAAAAATTAACCAACATGAGACATTTCTCTCTAGGAAAAATATTCACTGAATCAACAACACACTTCTCACTTGGAAAGAAAACAATCAAATCAATAACTAAAAAGGTCTTCTTATTTAGGAACAAATTCTCTTAATCAAAAATTTAAAAAAAAATCTTCTCACTTGAGAAGAGACCATAATAAAACTTAAGTCTTATATGACTATTAGGCTCTTATTCCTAGTATATGGAGTATTAATACATACCCCCACACTTAAGAATGAATATTTGGTGTGAAAAGTTTGTTGGACCAGACATTTGCACTAACTCATATGGCTAGACATATCTGGGAGGGCAGATATTAAACTAGGAGTGGGATTGATACCATGATAAAGCTAGGATTAAATTTACCCCAAAAGGAACCTGAAGAGGAGAAAGATTGCTCAAGTCTTATAAGGCTTATTAGGCACTTGTTCCTAATCAACATGGGATATTCACACACTTTACACCCCTCATACCCAAGAATGAACATCTGGCGCGTGAAATTTGCAAGATTAGACGTTTTTGAATGGCCCACAAGGCAGAAATTTATAAGGAAACCAATAGAAAGTAGGAGTGGCTTTGATTCCATGTTAAAATAAGGGCAGAGATTGGAGAAATATGGCTTAAATGAATCATATGCTTATCCTTTATACATATACAATGTGTAGAATTAAATGAGTGTATGTAATTAAAAGGATATACCTATGTTCATAATGAACTCAAACTTTTATGAAAAAAATGTTGATATTACACATTAAAAACTCATAACACAATTAATCATATTATTGGGATATGTATTCTTGACTCTTTCTTTTCACTTTTTTTTGATAATAATGCACTCAATAATTAGCTAATCAGGCCAAAATGTTGTCCTGGCCGCATCTGAGGGATTTCATAAATTGAAAAGTTTGAGATACGTCGTAGAAAACAGGGAAACACTAGTTCTATATCTGGCTCATCATGGAATCAACTGTAAAGATAACTTACCATCGTAAGTACAATCCAGTCCCACCAGCCACAATAGGCACACGGTTATTCCTGAGAATATTTTGTGTGACTTGCCTTGCATCTTCAAAAAATTGTCCAACGCTGTAGTCTGAAAAGACAGTGCATGAAAAACATCGTAATGGTAAGAAAAAAAGGAACGTAGCAAAAGAAAATAAGCATAAACTAGATGTCATATAACACTCTTGTAAGATAAATGTTTCATCAGAGAATATACCTTCAGATGGCTGTAAAATGTCAATCAGATGGTGTTGCACTTCCTGAAAAATGAAGTTAACGTAACTACACCAGTTGATTCAAATAACTGACAACATTTGTAGAAAAATAACATAATTTACAAATTTAATAGGAAATAAATGCCACACCAGAGTGAATAATGGTTAGGTTGCTCAGACGACTTTATAAATGACTATGTATGATATAAAAGGGATAACACTTCTTTTTTCCTATGAAAATTTTGCTAAATTCTGTCTGAATTCAGACACGTACACATAGAGTAGCAGTAATATGATATAAAGTTTGTAGTCAATATAGCACTATATAATCTCTACATACTCAATTAGAAACAAGACTTTAGTAAAAGTTTCTGTATATCTAGCTTCATTCTTTAAAATTAAGCATTTCCCTTTTAGTTTGATGATGATTTGTAGACAAAAAGAACATAGAAGAGTTCACCAAAATAAGTCCCAGAAGTTGGCCATAGTTATTGAGGAGGCTATGTCCCCCTAATCTACCAAGGTTCAATTGTGAGGGTGGACCTCTGTGGAGAAAGAGAAGACTATGCACCATTGGCTAACCCAATTGAACCATTGGTTCTGCCCTAGACATAAAAGAAACCTGCATAAAATGAGATAATAACAGGTGCAATCTTCATTTGTTCACATTTTCTTCTTTAATATTTTCGTGGCCATGCAAAATCCTAGGCACTACTTTAAGTTGTGATAGCAACTCACTCCCTCTCTCTCACTTCTCTCTCTCTCTCTCCCTCTCCCTCTCTCTCTCTCTCATTGAGCACAACTTGTAATGTATGCTTGTGGGAATTGCAACAGACTCCATACAATTAACATGCCTAAAAGAAGGTTGATCAACAGAGCATCAATCATTGCATTGACCATAATATCTTCTCTCAACAACTTCTACAATGTCTTTGTTCAAAAAGAAAAAAAAATCCAAGTTATGTGCATATCTATAACTTATTTAACATGCAACTTATTAACTACTTGGGATGCTTTCTCTTAATTTATTGATCAAAGAGCGGGATATGTGAGTAAAAGCAAAGTACTAAAAGCCAAAAACGCTAAAATAAATACCTTTCTGTCACTTAAGGAAGGCTTTGCAGATCCAACATCAAGACCACGATACACCTGCACTAAAAGGCGAGTAAACTCAATTTACTTAGTCCATGGTTCTTAACCCCTTTCTCCATTCATCAAATAGTAATTAGTGAGAATGAAAGATTCAACGATTTCAATCCATCGTAACGTTTATATCAGATTTAGCACCGGAACACTTTAGTATCTACATATGCTACGAAGTTAACGCACACCACGAGGCAATTCTTCAAAAACTAAATTCCCCGAGCTAACCAGTCAAGGTGCTAAATTTTCTCCTCAGATAAAAACAGCAATGGTGAGAACTGCAATGTGCTTTTCTTTTCTTTACTTCCCAGTTTTAAATGTATTTATAACGACAAAATCGCTTCACCTTTCCGAATAAGTTTCCCTGGTCAAAACATTCATTACCAGTAGGGGAAAAAAAAAACAGTTTGAAAGCAGAATATAAACAGACACCCACAAGCACCCATACTGTCTCCAACATAATACATGAAAGTCGCATGAAAAATAAGAAAAAGGGATAGGTTAGTGACCTGGACAGAGTCCGCACTAATAATTTCTCCGTTGAGACGCTTTGCGAGCTCTAACGCAAGACGGGTCTTTCCAGAACCAGTGGGACCAGAAATCACGATAACCTTCTCTTTCTTATTGGCTATGGAAACCGAACATGGCGGGCCGTTGGTGGTGGTGTTGGCGGAGAATGGGCGACGGTGGCAGTGGCGGTAAGGAAATGGGAGGGGATTTGCGGCGAGAAAGCGAAGGCAACGAGCATGGAAACCGTAAGCTTCGCTCATTATCATATTCTCAAAATTCTCTTTGGACTGTCAGTCGAATGGTCCGTCTCAGTAAGCGGTTCTGTTTTTTCAGTTTGTTTGCGAAGTGGCTAAGGTTTAAGGCTTAAGGTCAGAGGTTTTTGAAAAACCTGTCTTGTTCTTATAAAGATTTTTTATATTGTTTGTCCTTTTATTAAGTCAGGCTGGAGAATAACTTGTGTTTGAAATTATCCATACATTGCACGTTGTTAAGGAATAATTTAGGATCTTTTGACTTAATTGCATTCTTAGAATTAAGGATTCCCTCTTCCTTCCATGTTAGATTCCTGCTTTGTAGAACACTAACATATACTATATGATTCCGCAAAGGGATGGTGTTTAACTAAAAAGGTATTGATCGTCATCATCTTTACACTCAGTCCGAAGTCTTGCAATAAAGCGAAATTTAGGAAAGTTCAATAATATGCAACCTTACTTTTACATAGTAAAGAGATTATTTTCGGTAAACCCACATGTAAATGTGACAATAAAAAAGAGCGTCAAACTCTTTAAGTTGTTAAACTACTAGAAATCACTTCCAAGTTTCCCAAATAAATTGCAGGCAGTCCTGTAAATAAAATCTCTGTAACACTAACATCCAACTCATTATTCTATTCACAGCAGGGAAAAGGGTTGGTTATTATTCATAAGAGGGGCACCACCTTCAGCTTTATTTACCAGGAGCAACAGTTTGTCCAAGTCCAACCGTTTAACCAGCCTCATCCTCATCGCCAGTTGTTTCCTTCAGCCTCTTGAAACGTTTACAAGAGTTCCCAGTCAGAGTCATGCTTCTCACGATTCTGTAAATTCAGTTCCGATGCTAAAGGGCCACTTGGACACAAGTGTCTCTGCATTGTATCCTGGCCACAAACTGAATCAGGGTCTCCATACAAAATAGCTAGCTGCTCATACTCCTTGATTAATCTTTTCTTGTGCGTAAAAGCATCCTTGATCATTTTCTTCAAAGCCAAAAACAAGGTAGGGTTGTTAGTTTTCTATATGGTGGTGCTGTTGTAGTTTAGTTTTACGAATTCCAAAAGTTGAAGGCATCAACACAAATTTTAACTGTGCATTGTTTTCCTTTGATTTTCAAATAAATATTGCACGGAATATACTCCCGAGAATTCTACTCAAGCATCCTGACTTAGAAAAACAATGAGATGTCTGAAAGATGAAGATGTAGCAAATCCATAAATGCTCCATCAATGGGGCCAAACACATACATAACCATGAAAAGGGCGGAGCAAGAGTGAACCTTGTATGATCTGAAAGTCCGAGGCCTAGAAAAGACTCCGTGATGTTTTCTAATGTCCACAGAGACACAGCTCTCCTCCGGTTTCACCTTATCAGTCAAATCAACTGTATCCAGTTCTTCCATATCATCACTGATATAACCACAGCTACTGGAACTTCCTGTACATGATTTAATGACAACATATAGAAATAACATTAATAGCAAAAGTTGAATAAGAAAACAATCAAATAATGGTGTTATTAGATAAAAGTGTATTTAATATCAAACAAAGAGGAAAGCACAAAGCAGCAAGTAAATAAATAGCAAGGTCATAAGGGAACAACTTAGACTTCTTGACATCTTACAGGATGAAGATGTCCATTCCTAACGGCGTATTTTGGCAGAAGGGTGTGATCTAGGAATCACAAACCATCACGACTAGAATACTATCATTTGCAGGAAACCAAAGTCCAACAAATGGATGAAGATTGTACTGGACAAGCGGGCTACAACATATTGTCAGACGCATTTACAGTTAGCTTGAAGTAACAATAGATTGACCATTTCTGTTCTCTTTTTTTGGAAGAAACAATATCCAGATCCAACATGCCTTGCAAACCTAAAAGTTTTGAGATATCCTCTTTCATATTACATTGTACTGCATTATTGAAAGGAAATAGTGGATTCGTGAATAATCATTTTCTCATGTCAAATAGCATAGAGTTCAAGATAGGTCACACAAAGGCCTTGCCTTGAGTGACAACTACCTACAATGAATACTTGCCAGATAGAGCCAAACAAACTGATAAATACTTCTTCACATGATGCCTAAACTCATGCTTCTCCGCTGCTTAACAATAATATCTAACATACATGCACAAACAAAATAGATAGATATATATGCCATTCAATTTTGTTTTTTATAATTACATCACCCAGGAAAACTCAGTTTTTATCAATAGAAAGAACAGCAACTTAACATTAAACCATATGACCATTTTCCAAGAATATTTAGAAATCACTTCATATGCCTAAGATGACATACGACTTACTAAATAAATATTACTGGATAAAGCAGAAAATAAAGACTGAAAGAAATCCTCTCGAATACATGCAAAATAACTGGAAAGAAAGAATCAGTAGAATAGAATCCCATATTTAGAAAATTGTCAGCCAAAGGCAAGTAACCCCTCAACCCTTTCCAAAGAAATGCCAAGCATCAAATAATAGCTCGAAATTATCACCCCAAAGGCATATTCCAACATTTCCACAGACATTGTTACTCTATCAAAAATTAACTGAAAGGACAAACAGTTGTAGAAGTAACTAAATATTGCATATAAATAAGAAATAGCAAAATACTTACTCATAGATTCCAAGGAAATAATGCTGTTGGAGGAGGTAGTTCCCATATCTTCCATCTCATTATTACAGCATACATATGTTCCAGATGTGGAAGATAAGAGAAAACCAGAACTACAAGAACCGTGACTGGCCCTGCTAGAAGGATCATTACAAGAACTTATGATGGTAGGGGTACTGTAGAATGAATTCTCCAACTCACTACAGTGACCTGATTTTAAGGAACTGTTGGAGCACGAAAGGTCCTGCACTATTTTCTCCTCACATGTTGGCCATGGGAAATCACTTGACAAAGAAATAGCACTTCTATCTTTATAAAGACATTCAGAACCAACTGAAAATCCACCACAAGCTACTTTTTCCCTTTGAGGATACTGAAAGTTCTCTCCATGAAGTGAAGTCACATGTGAAACCTCAGCAAGAAGTCCACATGGAACATTGCAATCATCATCGATAAATTCATTCAATAATGACTCTTCCAAAGATTCTTTCATGTCAGATGAAAACAATTCAAGCCTCTGTCTTGTAGAGGTCTCCTCCACTTCATTTTCTTCAAAGTTCACATCAGAGTTCTCATCTTTTAAAACATCTTTTGTGTCTCCTAATGCTACATCAGACTTTGTACCTTCAAGCGCTTCCTCAAAAGTTTGAGCACCCAATTGATCTGAAGAGTGAAGCTCACTAGATGCATGAATCTTCCTGACCTTTGGATGCACAGAATACATGAGCTCTATGGATGATCTCTCTTCAAAAACCGGTGATTGCTCTTCAGCAGTAAGGAATTTCTCTTGATCAATAACATGGTCATCATCTCTCTGAATTCTAATTGTTGACTCCGAAGAAGTATTAGTGGCACAATCTGTCTTGGAAGGCACTACTTGAATTGCAACTTTTGTAGCATTCTGTAAAAGAGGATTTATAACTTGGACAACTTCACCATCCTCAAAAATAGGTGATCGCTCTGCAACAATGGGGGATTTCTCTTCAAGAATAATATTTTCATCATCTCTCTGAATTCTACTTATTGATTGAGGAGAAGAATGACGGGCAGGATTTGCATTGGAAGGCACTACAAGAGTTGCGCTTTCTATAGCATTCTGTAAGAGAGGCTTAACATCTTCAACAACTTCAGCATCTTTAGAAATAGGTGGTTGCTCTTCAGCTGCAGGGAATTTCTCTTGATTATTACTGTGCTCATCATCTCCCTGAATTTTAATTGTTGTTTGAACGGAAGTACAAGTGGCAGGATTTGTATCAGAAGGCTCTACATGAGTTGCATTCTTTGAAGAATTCTGTAAAAGAGGATTTATATCTTGAACTACTTCAGCATAGAATCTTTTCATGTTCTCACCAACATTATTTACTTGATTTTCAACATATTTCACTGTATCCTGCAAATCAAGAAGCAGTAAATGCATAAGAAAAGTTCATAACTGAGGTACCTTGATCAAAGTGGAGGCACCGCAATTTTTGATGCATGAAAAAGGTAAGTGGAGGTACAGCTGTTAATTGATGGTCTATGACTTTTACACCATCATATTGGTACAAACTGAAGAAAAACTAGAATAGAAACAATGAAAATACCTGGTTTAGGATGTTATCCACTTCACTGCACATAGTTTCAAACTTCTGGCAAATATTCCCAACCCAGGCTATACCTTTCGACTTTAAATCCATTTTACTTGTTCCTTAAATCAATGCTCCAAACACCTGCTCAAGAAACAACTTACCGATCATTTCTCCAGAAAATAACTGCAAGCAGCAAAAGATGAAGATGAGTTTTAAAGACTTGCAAGATATGATAAACAGACCATGAAAGGTGAAAATGGTATCTCAAGTCGGAGAATAGTCTGACAAGACATTGAAAACTCAAAAGGATCAGCACTTTAAGCATTTTCAAAAGCCAAAAGCATAAAAAAAAAGCGCTGAACTTATTTCCTCAGCAATGTGAACCAATATATGAAAGGAAGTAGTAATTGAGGAATAGACGGTTAAACCATGGCAAATTGAAGGCACTAGCGACTGACGGTCACCACTAAGTTCTGCTTAATTTCATCGGAGTGGCCTTTGTGCTAATGCAAACATTAATACATGTGTCAAAATTAATTTATACATGCATATCAGTTTCACGCAAGCGTTCACATATACTAGTTTTTCAAAGAACAGTATCTTCATCACGAAAAGTTCCCCCGATGATATCCAAAAGCACTACATCGAATTGACAAGATGTGGTGATAAGTAAATATATAAATTTCAATATCATGCACTTGGGGGCCCTATTCTTCATGAAGACGCGCGTATGAACGTCAGCAAACAACCCGACCAACAAAAACAAGCACAGATACCAACAAGCGCTGATAAAATCAACCACATAACAAAGTGCAAATTCAACAACTAATGAAAGACACAAGCTTTTATAAAGTTCCCGTGATCAGTAAGGTGCCCATGATCAATAGAACGGGCAAAAAAGCTTCAGTGAACTCCACCCAACGGCACAAATAACTGATACCCAAGTGAGATGAACAAGCAAAAAGACGAGAGACAGAGATAGCTGACCAGAAACCAAAAGCCTGATCGTCGTCGATACTAGCCGGTAAGTTTGGGTCAGCTTTGGTTATACTACGGAAAAGGTTTCACCTTTTAGTATTTTTCATGAACATTATAAAGCATGTAGTTATACAAGGGTTTATTAGGGGCTTACTATATTTAATTTTTTTAATGAAATCCTCCGAGGATAGCGAAGAAGTTATCTACATAACAAGTTTAATAAATCTCTAAGGTTGTTAGTTTCCCTCATAAACTTGATCAGTTAGTAAGAGATATGATGTAGGTCATGTCTTAGGGAGGTAAATGATAACTAGGGATAAAGTTAATGTCTTTTGGCTATTAGGAGGTAAATGGTAACTTGGGATAAAGTTAATGTCTTTTGGCTATTAGGAGGTAATTGATAACATGGGATAAAGTTAAATTCACTATGGATGGATCATAATAAATTTTAACTCAATTTATAAGTAATTTCTTAAAGGTCTTTTCTTTCTCCAAAAATTTTAATATAACAATCAAAACTTCTAACCTTTAGCATTACAAGTTATTTTCTATGGAGTACTTAATGTAAATCACAACAACATAAAGGAGTCAAAGGCTAGGTGGAGACCTTGCCACAGATTATAATCTCCCATCTAAAATGGCAGATACTAAAATTTAAAACAGTCTATGAGCTATTAGGATTTCTGAAAGTTAATATTTGAAATGAGTCCTGTGAATTTGAGCCTTTACCATGTTTTGTAATAACTCAAGAGGAGTAGCTACTATCAAGAAATAAGTTTAATTTTTCTACATCCAAAATTACACAGTAAAATACTAAAACTAGACATGCCAATAAGCGAAGCTCGGTGAAGAAGCAATAGTGAGGGGTAGTCAAAAGGAAACGGAAGCCCAGGCAGCTAAAACATAGGAGAGGAGAGGCTGAACCACTGCGAAAAGCTAATCCTCAATGTTAGGTTCAAATTCGTCACCCCCTCCTCTTCTCTTATTTGCTAGTGAGGTAAAGGACTAATCTTGCTTCCTGCAAACACTAAACAGAAGGAGATAATTAGGAAACCCAAGACACAATCCTCAGTGCCACCTGCTTTCTGAGTAGAGTAGCCTACACTTTAGTAATCTGAAATGCCGGTTTTTCCTTTGTAAGTCCCTAACTTTTCTACCTTTCCTGTATATTTGGCTTGTTTCCGCAATTGGGTTGCCTTTTCTGTTCTGGTTTCAAAAAATTTCGGTTATGGATAGCAAGTAACAAATGAACTGGAAATGCCTCACCTAGTAGTTGCTCTTCTGCGGTTCTTTGTTTTCTTTTACTCCTCAAGAAACAACCCAAAAAGCAATGAATAAAACCTCAATTTCTCTACTGGTCCGATGAACCTTGGGTACGTGTATGGGTTTAAATATGGCATTTTACTTCAAATGTTTATGTGGCTTGAATTTTTATTTAAAAAGAAGAGAAAAACAGAGAAAAGGAAAAATCAAAAGAAGGAGAGGAGAGAGAGAACACACAGAAGAGAAAATTGAAACCAGAGAGATGTTCAATTCATGTTAGTCTCCCTAGTGAAATGGTTACTCAAGTTTTTATACCAACTTACTACCAGTCGTATTTGAATTCAAGTGGTATAAAAACTTGAGTAACCATTTCACAAGGGAGACTAACATGAATTGAACATCTCTCTGGTTTCTATTTTCAACACTTGGCCCAAAACTATTTTCAACTATTTTTATAAGTAACAGTTTAATTCCATCTTCCTAGTGGTGGGTATTATGAGCATAGTTTCATTATGGAGTTTCTCTCATCAATTGGATTTTTTATTTATATTAGGAATTGTAGCTCTGATGAAACTGCATGGCTTTCTTAGCAGGTACACAATGTTGTACAAGGGACGAAAGAACATTGCCTTATTATTTCAATGATATCATCACTATGTTTTCTTGATAAATTGAGAAGGGTGTGTCAATTTGGTGTGTAATGTTCTTTGGTTTCGTTCTGTATTCTGGGTCCTAGTACTTGAATAGCTCTGAGTACTATTGAATCGATTCTTGAGGTCTTGATGGCTGCCCATTTGCTGCAGAAGAACTTGAAACTCCTTTGCTTATAACATCACCAGACGCTAGAGACCCTTACTTGTTTGCATTATGAGGTTGGTCTTGGGGAATGGGTTCACATGTACATTTTAACAGTGTCCATGAAACATATTATCCATTCCAGTTCGTGATTTACATGAGTAATGAAGTTCTCCAACATGCTTAGGGAGAAGGAATCTGTTGCTGACCGATATTTGATTATATCAACTGCATAGAGGGGATGGGTTTCTGTTTAATCGTTTCCAAAGATCAGCTCTTCTATAATGCCATTTGAATAATTTTCACATTTGTTGAGTCCTTTAACATCAGATGTTGAATTTCTTTTCCATCTCTGCATTTTACAGAAATATTTGGTGTTTCTGATAGGAACATGCTTCAGCAGTCTGCATAGTTCCATCATACGCTAACTATCTGCTATCCTTTCACCCTCTGAAGGAAATTGCATGTTCTACAAATTCCTTGCAGCAATATACACAACAGTATCTCTTGGGGATCACTAGAGAAAATGGTGAAGTACACAAAATTTCAACCAAACATAGTACTATGGAGTTATCATAGACCAATGGAGAATAAATGCCCCTCATATGCTGTTCTGAGTTCCAACCCAAGAAATGTACACATTAAAGCATCACTAATCGGTGTTGATGAAGTAGAGACATCAGGTCTTGGCAAGCATTTCCAGTCAAAACTTGGTATACATCCCATTGACAAGCAGGATTACAGTGGTGAGGTTCAGCTGGATGGTTATGACTGTTCTGATATTCTGAGTGTTGATAATGATAGAAAAAGAAGAAAGAGAAAGCATGGCAATAAAGGGAAGATTCCTTGGAACAAAGGCAAACAACATCCTGCAGGTAAGTCTGATCAAAGCAGACAACTAATTCACTGAGCTCTCTATCCACTTCCAGTTTTCCTTTTAAATACCTCTCTGCTTGATTTTCAATTGAAATTGTTTTCAACTTGCTGTAGAGACTCGTGTACTAATTAAGCAGAGAACAATAGAGGCCTTAAGAGACCCCCAGGTGAAGTCATGTAAGAATTAATTAGTGCTGGTTTGTAAGAATTAATTAGTGCTGGTTTTCTTCACTACTGTGAAAGGACATTTGTGTTACCTGATGTACCAATTTTTCTTTCCAAAAACAAAAATTTCCTAGATGTAGACATCTATTGTCATTACTGCTTCTTGCAGCTTTCAGGATAGAGTTTAATGGGACTTTAATTTGTTCATTCCCTCGACTTTTCATTTATGAACTCCTTGAATATGTATAAACAATTAAAATAAAATATGATAAAGTAAAAAATCAAGGCCAATTTTAATGGAGACAATAAACTTATTGTTTTATTTTCACATCAAAGTGAAATTTTCCTATTAAAGTGAGCCAGGTACTTTCTTTTTAACCTTTGATTTAAGATGAACGCCTATTGTAATTTTTAAAGTGCCTTTTGAGAAAAATTCAGATAACAAATTTCAATTTCAATTACTTATAGTGCAAATTGTCAAGTATATTTTAAATCATTGTCTTCTCTACTATTGCAATATCCTTTATTTTACCTGAAAAGATTGATTATATGTCCAAGAATTTCTGATATGAGTTAGATCTTTTGATAAAACTTGAAATGTGAAAACCTTTGAACTTTTAGGACTTATTTTAACAACTCCTTATGTACTTCATGTCACATGTTGAAGTAATGATTATCATTTCTGGTTAAATGTCTTCATTTTCCTATTTAAGATGCTTTTTGATTTGTTATATTCGACAACTTTCAGGTCAGAAAGAAGATGTCAGAACATCCCCTGGCTCACAGGTGAACCCTTTTTTTTCTGTGTGTTTAAGATCTTTATTGTACTGCTCAAGAAATATTTTAAACATGAGTTTATCTACATCCACAGACTTAACATGATACTTGGAGAGTATTAGAATGGATAAGAAATTTAGAAAAACAGCTGTCCATCATGCTGGATCCCCTATTGATTAACTAAAACTGAAAGTTGGTAACTTTACCAAAGGTATTCAGGACATTTGCTGAAATTTTTTTTGTACTAATGACATTTGCTGAAATCTTGTGATTACTTATTCTA
This sequence comes from Erythroxylum incrassatum, assembly GCA_026546855.1. Taxonomy (NCBI): domain Eukaryota; kingdom Viridiplantae; phylum Streptophyta; class Magnoliopsida; order Malpighiales; family Erythroxylaceae; genus Erythroxylum; species Erythroxylum incrassatum. The sequence continues at coordinate 42,603,888 of JANVCL010000214.1, read as the reverse complement.
AGAGTTTCCATATTGCTGGCTTCTAACATAATACTCTACTGATATAATTCTTGATTATGATACAGGATTAGTATTTCAGTAAATAGGAGAGATTGAGTGAGCAGCCTAGTGGTTGGCATTCCCTCCCAGGACCAAGGTTTTAGTTTAGATCCTCACTTAGGTTGGATGGGGTTCAGGAAAGGAAAAGGTTAACAATATTGTGTTGCCCAAACTGTTTTATGACAAACCAAAAGAAACATTAGGAAATGGGAAACAAATCACTATATTTTCAAATCAACAATTTTATGTACTAATCCTAATTCTTTTTATTTTAATTATCTTGTTCAAAAACTAGTTAAAATGGAACAGACTATTCCAAGTGTTTCTAACAAAGTCAGTAACAAACCTGCTGAAAGAGGACTCATCTAACAAGTGGCACATTTAGGAGTCACGAGTTAGACTCCCTGAAGATTGGGGAAAATGATATTCCAACTGCAATTTACTTTTATTAAGACTAAAATTGTTTTCAAAGTTTTAGATGGCATACCATGACTACCAAATTGGCCACCTGACTTGATGAGTTCCCTTCTAAAAAACCTGTAGCCATTGTATCCTTCCATTTTAATTCATTTGTATGGAGTCTTTTGAGGCTTAATGGGGTCATTTTCCTCAAAAGAAACGATTAAATTTTTTCTCCATTATTTAGTGCACTAACTTTCACTTTGCTGTCACTAGAAAGGAAAATAAAGTTTGACTAGATAAACTGTCTATTGAAATGTAACTAAATGAAAATCTTAATCCCATCTCTGATTCAATTGTTAAAAATAAAATGTCAATGACTAGTTTGAATTTGAAACTTTTAGGGATGAGTTTTTACCATTCTGGAGATATATCAACAAAAGTCATTTGCAAGCTGTTCTTTGATGGATCCTCAAAACCTTCAAATATATCTATACCATTTTGGAGATGTAAAACGATCACTTGCATGCTGTTTTTAGATGGAGCCTCAAATGAGTCCCGAAGTTTGGATCTACGTAATTAACTCAACCAGGGCCAAAAATTGTAATGTTATGGGACACAGAAGTGATATGGTTAAAATTCGTCTTATCCTCTGGCCAATAGAGTCCACTGTACGATCTACAGTTTTGTTTCCTTTTTTTGCCCTTGCATTACACACACACACACATACATATATATATATAACTTTTTTTTTCTTTCAGTGATGAGACCAAGGCCAAAATAAGCACTTCACTTAAAAAGCTGTGGGGTACTCGTCTGAAATGGAAAAGGCTAGGACAGAAGTTCTTCGTCTCATGGGCATATGGCATAGCGAAAGCAGCTAAGACAGGAGCTAGTGACCAAGAGGAGCTAGATTGGGATAGCTATGAGAAATTAAAGGAAGAATTAACAGCCCAGAAACTCCAACGTGACATGGACAAGGCAAATGCAAAGGAACAAGCAAAGATAGAAAGAGCACGGGCAAAAGCAACAAAGATGGTGAGATTTGCCCAAAAGAAAATAGAACGGGAATGGAGAGCAAAAGCAAGGGAAGAAGCAAAGAGGAAAAGACTCAGAAAATCAAATCGAAGGAAAGAATGGTCTTCAGTTTCTAAAACTATGACTCTCAAGCGAAGATTGACAAAGGTAACTTCGTCTAAGAAATACTTTTTCTTGTTATTTTCAAGCATTTTGGCAATCAATAAGTAAGTTGAGGTTGGCTACAGAGTGCATTAGTAGCCAATAATATCAAAAAGGGATAATATGTTTGATCAAACTTATTGTACAGGGCCTATTATGTTAGAAGTGATGAAACCTGCAAGCCAATTTTTGAAAATGAGATAAGAGGTTTATGCATCTATCAGAGTGAGAAATAAATTGAAGAGTTTTGTGATCTTCATTCCTGAGCAGTAATAGAGCCTTTACATGGTTTTTAAGTTGGAGCTCTGCCAACCAGAAGTAATATTATCACACAATTGTATTTTCTTTTAATGCAGTGACGTGTGCTCCAACTATCTTCTTATTCTTGTATCTTGACATGTATCGACCATATTCATGATGAATATTTATAGCCATAACCGATTGCTTAAATTTCAACTAGTCCTTTTGGGGTGTCTGATGTTGCTTTGTTGTGGTATATGCTGTCCTTATGTCAGCTACGGAAAAAGAAGGCCATCAAAGGTCAGTGGATTAGTCAAGGAGATGCATTGATTTCCCCAAACCCTACCTGGGAAAAACTGGATGTTGAGTTCATTAATAGAGAAAATGTTCCGAGAGAAGTTTCCCTTGCAGAGCAAATCCAGTCTGCCAAAAGCAAGAAAATGGAGTCCATGGATGGGGTGCTTACTGCTCCTTCTGCAGGTCGCTCACTTACAAATCCCTGAAGTATTCAAGTTCTTTAAATGCATCAACATCAATCATGAAAAATATGGAGGGCTAGGTGACTGCTCCAACATCACTTGCTTGGCATTGCTAAATCTTACTATTGTTTCCGAAAGATCCTAATTGGATCATGAAATTAACTTTGCAGGCTCATCCCATGTAAGTTCATGGTTATAGATGGTAGCATATGATGCAAATTTGTAGAAGTTTGCATATTTTTTAGTTCTTTTGCCACGAGTCATTATGAAATTAAGATTTTAATCTATCCTTACGATTAATTAAGTCCTGCCTTACAATTAATTGCCTTCTTCAGGTTTTCGTAAAGCAGAAAAACTTGTATGGTGAACAAAATTACTATTTTTAACTTTGGCAGTGGAATGCTAAACATGTGAAATTCAACTCTTGATTTCAATTTTATAGAATTGAGGCCCTCCTTTTTTGATTTAGAAAGACCCTCTACAAATTAAGAAATGATATTCATCCAAACTTTGTCTAGAATAGGTGTTTGTAAGATTTCAGAACTGGCAACTGTCTCGCTTCTTCCGCTGGGAAATGTCACACGTACGATTAAAGTCCTGATATCTGCTTACATTCTCTTCCAGAATTTGTATGTATTTGATTGTCTCCAAATAACCTAAATGTCCTCCCATAGGTGTGTTTCCTCTCGACAACACCTCTTCAATGGGACTGACTACAAATATCTGAGAATATCAGCTCTAGTTTTCCGACCGTAAGAGACTGTACGCTACTTTCCGACTAAACACCTGATCACATGGATCAAGAGGAACAAAGGTTATTGGCCCAAACTTTGGATTAGCTACGAAGTAGAGAGAGAGAGAAAGCATAGATAAAAAATCTATTATTTCCCAAATTAGTTACAACTGATACGATATACTTTATCACACTCAGTTCGAAGTTTCACAATAAAGCAGAGTTTGAGGAGGTCTAATAATATTTAACTTTATTTTTACATAATAAAGAGGTTATTTTCGATAGACTCACATGCAGATATAACAATAAAATATTGATACAGGTTAAAGCGTAAATAAGTAAAATTGACTCGCTAAATAATTATGTAAAATTAAATAAGTAAAACTTGTCCATTAATATAATTGTTGGTCTTATATAGCAACTCCTGACATCGTTGATGTTTAGCTGCTTATTACTCAAAACCGTATTAGTATTACCCTTTCCTTTATCTCATCTTCTTTAGTTCTTAACACTTGTGCATTTAGGAGTGAAGTTGGAGGATGTTGTCTGATTTCATTATGGGTGATGGTCTTTAAAATAAAAGCATCATCTCGCGTGTTCACTTCTCCGTTCTAAACCTGATAGCTTAATAATGCTAAAGACTTTATTCTTTTCTCCTTTACTTTTAGCCTTCTGATCTTGCATTTCTAACGTGTGATTCTCTATCAAAATGTTTGGCTTGCATAGTGTGGATACATAAATCTGAAACTTCTCATGCATTATTCAACTGTTCCTCTGTCAAGACTTAACTTAAAGTAAAGGATGAATATGCATGGCAGGATCATGTTTTATTCAAATTGGCCATTGACAACAATCAATACATAACTCGTTATTAATAGCAATAGCAGCGTTGTTTAAAGAGATCAGCAGTAGCAGTGACAATGGTGTTTGTTGTTGCTAGTTCCCTTGCAAAATCCTCCTTTCGTACATCCCTCAATGCAAAATTTCCAGCATTTTCCATTCTTCTCAGGATTGTCATCCACTCCTGGTATGCACCGTCCAAGCTCCCAATGTTCAGTGCAGCATCGACCGTCTGCATAACCATAATCTGAATACCAAAAAATCCAAAGAGAACAGTAAGTCTTAGAAATTCATACGTATATATCGAATGACTGATACTATATCTTGAAAACAAAGACGATTGACGAACCTACGTATAACAGGAGGGTGATTATGAGAACAAAGGAAACAAGTTTAGTATGTGCCATGCTAAAGAATATGCGTAGTACTAGCTCACATAAGCGTTTCTTTTTTATAGCCTAAGAATTTATTGCTAGAAATTCTGAAATTAAATTTTTTGTTAGGTATAACTTATATGTGGTCTTTTTAACTCTTAGTAACGGTGATATTAAATTGTTTTGTTTTACTACTAATAGTTATTGTTAATACTATATAAATTCAAATATTAATGTAAAACATTTATGTGATTTAATTATATTGATTACTAAGGGAACTAATTAAGTTACTGAATCTTTTTCTCAATACTTGTAGTGCAGTTGGAACTTCTGATTGATCCGAAAAATGTTTTAAAAATTGGGCTAAAAGTTAAGTTGGTACGATAAGAAGTTTAAGGTTTAAAAAGTTATTAAACCATCATAAAACTTACTAAAGATTAAATAAAATTAAAAAATCTCAAACATAATTAAAAGAAATCCAAGAATTTGAAGTTTAATTAAAATATATTGTTAAATAAAAATTAGTTGATTTATTTTAGTTTATAAGAACTTATTAATTTATAAAAATTGACCGATTAATTAATAATTAATCAATTTTTAACAACAAGAATTATTGAAGTAAATAAAACTGAATAGTTAAAAATTGAATCAAAAAGTTGGACAGTTTAAAATTTTTATGAATGAATCGATCGAACCAGTTAAATTTTTGAATCAATAATACAAACTCAAAATTTTAAAAATTTTAAAATTCAAATTAATATAAAAAATGTATAGCATGTATATATCATGTAGTTAGCAACCAAAGACTTCATACTTGTATTAAATGAAAAGGAAATCTGCTAAAATACATGTAATTTAATATATTTTATCATGAGAAAGTCCAGCATTAGTATGAATCTAATCTAATAGGAAAGGTAATTATTTTAAGTAATTTTCATTTTAACAATGGAAACTAATGATTAAAAAATTCGACTTGTTCAATTGCAAAATGCTTGAACATTCCAACTTTTCAGTTCGATTTATTTTAATATTTCTTATTATTAAAAATCGATCAATTTATTAATTAACTAGTTAATTTTTATAAATTAACAAATTTTTATAAACTAAAATAAATCAATTAATTTTTATTTAATTTTTAATTAAACCTTAAATTAATTTTATTTAATCTTTATCCGATTTTATAAAAGTCTAATACCGACTGAATCTTTTAAACTTCGATTTATTGGTTGTAGGATTGTCTACTGGCCTGACCCGGCAGCTAGGATAGGTCACCTGTGGCCCGATCATATTTTTTATAGAAGAACATAAAAAAATGATGTCATTTTTAAAATAACGATCGAGTCACAGGCCTACCTATGCTTGGCCTGATCTTAACTCATGATTCAATCAGGTCAACCATAGTTGATCTATGGTTCGCTGTGACCCAGTTAACCTTAGCCAGGACCGGCCATGCCTTATTAATGACTGAGATTGGATGGATCAGGATAAGGGCCTTTATAGTTTGAGAACGATAAGTTGTAATTATTAACATTAACAAACGTTTTAAATTAATATAGTCTTTAAATTGGTATATTAACTTTTAAGTATGATGTTATACTTTCAATTTCCTTTTTGTAACAGTTGCCACAATTTACTATTTTTTCTTTAACAATCATATTAAACTTAAAATTCTTGTAAACAAAGACATTTTCGGTCACAAAATGATATCTTTGGACCTAATTTTGAAAAAGGTGAACTTTGAATCTCACCATCCTTTCCCAACTTCATAAAGTAAATTTAACGAAATATTAGAAGGGAAGAAATATTAAGAACCGAATGGATCATTTCTAGCTACTCAAAATTATTCAATACAAGCATAGCAGGTTCACTCTTTTGATAGTAAGTCCATCCACAAACAAATTGCTTGTAAACATCCAAACAAAGATATCAAATTAGTAACCGTTACATTCTTTTCCTTCCATATCTACATTCTCAACTAAAACATGATTTTACTGGTTGCCACCGGTACCGTTTCCATCCCTACTGGGGTTGTAACTACCTTGATATGATGGTGGACCTTGGTATGGCATTCCCTGATAATTCCCACCCGTGTTGTTAGACCATCCTGCATTTGGGGGCACTCCTCCCATACTGTTGGGAGGCGGCATCCCTCCCACATTGTTTGGCGGCATCCCTCCAAAGTTGTTGTTTGGCATTCCACCCATATAATTGTTAGGAGGTTGTTGTGGCCCTGCCGGCCCACCCATATTGTTATGGGTCATTCCACCAGGATAGTTGCCAGGGGGTGGTGGAGGTGGATAGCTGCCAGGGGGTGGTGGAGATCGATAGTTGCCGGGGGGTGGTGGAGGTGGATAGTTGCTGGGGGGCGGTGGAGGTGGTCCACCTGGTCTTCCCATGTTGTTTTGTGGCATTCCACCCATATTGGGAGGAGGGTGTTGCATACCCTGATTAGGCATGTTGTTATGGGTCATTCCACTAGGATAGTTGCCAGGAGGTGGTGGTGGAGGACCACCTGGTCCTCCCATACTGTTATGTGGCATTCCACCCACCGTGGCTGCAGAGTGTTGCATACCCTGATTAGACATAGGAGGCTCTCTGTTTTGAAAATCCCGATTCTGCATGTTTTCCCTTCTCCTTTCAAAATTTCTTGACCTATCAAAGTTACGCGGTCTATCATTGCGCCTATTTCTCTCATTTGCCTTGGCATTGTTTCTTATCCATTCCTCATGATACTTCGGATCATATGGTACAGCTTTTCCATCAATAAATGGTTCCCCTGAGAAAAACAGAGAGAAGAGCATACAATTGTCTATCACAGAGCTGATAAAGAAATTACAGAAAACTTGAATAATGTAGAGACAGAATCTCAATAATATGAGAAATTAATCAAGGTAATACTGTGGAAATGGAGAAGACATTAGGGCTATCTCTATGAGAAACTGAAGGAAAATGAAAGCGGGTATTTAAAGAGAAGCTTCTTAATCATATCACTACATCTCAGAATTGTACCTCACATGAATTTTCACCTTACATTGAAGATTCAACCATGAGAACAAATCAATTATTGGCACATCCAAAGCAAAATTGCAAGGTTTGGAAACAACCATCAATATCTCCCATCATTAATAAGTTACCACCGAATTTTTTGAGAATGGATTGCCTCCAATATACCCATAGTTGTGTGCACCATTGTAAATCAAGACAATTTTTTAAGAATTTCAACATCCATCAATCTAACCTTAATCAACCTTATCCAAATCTAAAACTTCGTTGAAAATTAGTTGAGATCAAAGTGTAAACAACTGCACTAGATGAAACCGGTGACTGCTTACAACTCACTAAAGTTGAAAATCATCCTCACAGATAAAACTTACAAATCATGATAATGGATACGTGTTTCACAATATGTCCAAAAAAAGAGAAATAAAAAAATTACGTCCACGTAGCACATACAGCATTCATATTTCATTTCATTAACTTACTTAAAAATCTCACCTCCATAATCTTTGTTCTTAACGTCCAAGTATGAATCAGGAAGAACCCAACGAACTTTAGGCAATTCTGAAAAAGAAAAAGCATACCAAAAACCATCAAACCAAATACATAATAGTATCAAATAAACAAAACCCATTAGAAACATTAGTACCTTTAAGCTTGTAGGAGAGCTCCTCAGACACAAGTGCTCCAAATGCGAAGTAGCATCTGGTTGACACTGAATATATCTTTTTTCTTGCTTCCTCCTCACTACAGATGCAAATAACAAGCGGAAATTTCAACAAGATTCACAGAAAATTTTGGTAAAAAGAAATGAACGGTCTGACTATTGTTCTTAATACCTGCCAACCACCAGCGCTAGGGTTTTGATGTAGCTATCGATAATCTCATCTCTCGTAGGATCACCTTCAGGCTTCTCCATAACAACAAGCCAGTGCTCGAAATCGCAGCCGTCGAGCAAGATGGTTTCTTTTGGGGGGCGATTGGACCAATTGGGGCTGGGGTCGTTGAGCGAAGAAGTCGTAGTACGGGTGGAGAAGCACCGAGATGAGCTGGAGGCCGGATAGAAATGCGCGGCGGACGAGAGCGGCCGGAGAGCGGTGCGGAGGAGAGAGAATGAACGGGTAGATAAGACGGAACGGCAAAGGGGGGACGTCACGGTGGTGGTTGCTGCAGTGGGTTTGAGAAGCAGAGCTTTGGATAGAAAGCGAGTCGCCATTTTGTGTATCGATGGATAGATAAATCACGGATGGGCAGAGAGTGTTAACGAAATGTGTGTTTAGGGTTTTGGAGAGGTTTTATAGAGAAACGATGCTAAGGTCGTCCGTTTATGGATCACTAGATTTTTACAATTTTTCTAAATTAGAAATTGATTTTCCATATAATTTGGTAAATAGAGCCCATGTATTCCCTGGGCTTGTAATCGTCTCGTTCTTTAAAATTTTGGTGCTAAGGCTCGGCATCACATCACATATCCTAAAGCCACAAACTTGCAGACCTTTTTTTCGTTTATAACTGTAGAATTACTATTCATTAATTTTTAAATAGCTTTTGCCTTTTGGCTTTTTGAAAGAGGAAACATCTCCTAATAAGTTGGGATGACTTATGAAAGAGGAAACATCGGCAGCATTCAAACTCAGCATTCGCTGGACTATGAAGTGCCTCGAGACGAGTGAGATCTGCCTTTGATGGCCTCTTTTTCTTCTTCTTCTTCTTCTTCACGATCTGCCTCATCTTTTTCTCTAGAAAACTCACTGCTTGTTTATCTCTCTAAAATCACGAGTCTTTGCTTCTGCCTTTTTTAATTGAGCAAAATTTTTGCTTACATAGTTTTCTTCGATAGCTTGGGTTTGAGTTTTTGTGTAGACAGACCGGACACGAACTTGTCTTGGAAGGTTTATTGTTATTTGATTTTTTTTCTAACGTTAAATATTTGCAAGGATTTTGGTAGTAGTACATGTGAGAGTGAAAGCAAGGATTTTGGTGTTAAAGCTTCGTGTAGAGAGAACTTTTTGGAGATTGAAGGTCTAGAGAGTGGCAAGTTGTGTTTTATAGAGAGAGCTCCGAGGTACCTTCTTGTTATGAACATGTTTGAGCCCATCAATGTAGTCAGGCCAAGGAGGGTGCCACGTTGCAATGAAGGAAGCAGACACAATTGGAGTATAAAACGGGAGCTAGGCATTAGAATAGAGGATGGAAATGGTTATGCAGATTCTCTCTCCTTCTCATCTCAAATTCTCTATGTTTCCTCTTCTCATCCCTTTCTAGTTAATATTTCTCTTAGTTGCTACATATTTTCCTTTAAAGAACACTTTGTAATCCACGGTTTAATCAATATCAGTCCAACGAATATTTCCCTTTTGCTCTGTATTTGGCTTGTGTTCTCTGTTTATACTAGCGTTCACAACATTGGTGCTTTTATTGAACCTCTGCGTCGATGGCAGAGCATCAACACCTACTTCCTTTCAACGCCCTAGATGATAACGTTCAGGCCATACACCATGGTCTCACCAAGCTTGCCGAGAACAATCAGGCCATACACCATGGTTGTGTGTTCTTTGTTTATACTAGCGTTCACAACACTTCTACATCTCCACAGCCAATAAAAAGAGCTCCGAGTCACCTTCTGCATCCCCATAGTCAAAGTATCAGCCCGGCAGGGAAAGTTGCGGTACAATTTGGCCATTGCCAGTTCATCGGGTAAGAGCTATACATAGATATATATTGTTGCCTTTATTGTTGTAGTACTGTATCCATGGCACAAGGCAGCTCACAACGACCGGCATTCAGGTGCACAATTTTACCTTTTGCTTCCAAAATTTCTATTAGTGTTTTGTCTATGTCTTTGGTCTTTTCACGTTAGTCTACTGTTTATAACCATATAGTTGCTTGTGTTTGCTGGCCTCTTAGTGTGATCTCTTCTATCTGGAGTATTGTTGTGTACGCCCGCAGTTATACTTCTGGGTTATTTTTTGAGGCCACAAGCAAGTTCATTTTTTTACTCCCAGGATCATTGTACATAACGTTTGACTTCGTTGATGAACAAGTTAGCTTGGGATCTTCTTTTAGGCTCTGTATGTAGCACTTGTCAGCTTAACCAAGCCAGCTTGTTTCGAATGGGGAGGCTCGGCGTCTTACACACAGTTTGATAAACTATTATTCATTTTTGTAGGTTATCTGGCATACGTCCCCTCGTTAGCTTCCTTCAGCCTCTTGACAAGAGACCCGTTGGCATACCTGACGCTTCAACTGAGACACCACGCTTCCTTGATACAATGATACCTCACATTGTTGTTAAAGCCTTGTTTTTTAAATTATCTTCTCAGCGCATCACTCCTTTTCTTTGGCAAGCCTCACTAGTTCGTTTTTGCCTTTCTTTTCAAACACAGCTGCAATTTTTTAGTGCTCTTTATAAGAATTTTGCTCCTTTTTTTAATTTCGGTTGGCTATTTACTATTATTAAAATTGTTTTCCTAAAATTTTTGTATTTCTTTTAATACACTTTAATTATTCATGGAATTTTCTAGCATTTAGTTTTTATGTTGTATTACTATTTTTTAATTATTATTATTATTATTATTATTCATTTTTTATTAGTTTTGGTTTTGTCCTTATTTTATTATTATTATTCGCGCGTGCTAGTTTGTACGTATTCACGTATTGCTTTTGTGTCATGCATCATTATTTTACCTGTCACATCTACATGTCGATCTACCGGAAACAACCTCTCTATTATGTAGGGATAAGGCTGCGTATTATCAGACCTCTTCAGATTCCACTTCACTGCGGGATTTCAGGCTGGGTGTGATGATGATGATAATTATGGAGTGTAGCTTTGTTTCTCACTTTGAGATGCATCCATTCATACTATAAATCACTAATACTTGATAAGGATGTGCAGAAATGACATCCAAAAGATGTCATTCCTAACATGATCATAACTCTCATTTAGACCCATTAGAAATTGCATTAACTGATTCAAAGATGTCAAATCAGCTAGAGCCCTAGGTGCTCCATAAATAGATTGTGCTGCCGCCCCACAAGTACACTGCGAGACATGTATGAGACACTAGAGTTCATCCCATAATTTCTTAAGACTAGTAAAGTACTTAGTAACAAAAATAGTTTCTGACGAGTTCCATCAATAAACCTTAATTTCATCTTAGCTCCTAGAGCTATTTTAACCGATGTACTCCAGCTAAAAAAATTATTCCCATTCAAAACTGCAGTAACTAAACTCATACCTAGATAGTCTAATCCTCGAAGATAAATTTGAATTTCTTCAAACGTACCTCTCAATCTGGGATCTAGAGTCAATCTAGCAGGTGACTTGTGCGAAACACCTTCCATTGTTACAAGCTTCTCAAACCAGATGTGTACTCGTGAGAAGAAAATGTAGTTCCTCAAACCCTAAACTCTCGACCCCTTGATTCAGCTGCTCCCTCAACCACAGCAGCAAAATAGATCTGTTGATGATGATCAATAGACAACTCCTTGCAATATCTCGCTCCAATCGATCAAGAATGATGATTGATCACAGCTTTATTGTTGGCTCTGATACCATAAACCATTTCTCCGAAGAGAGAGAAATAATAAGAGATGACTTTTATTTATGTCATCTCACTGTTTCCATAAGCTAGATTTCCTTATATACAAAACAAGTAAAACAGAAGTTATCGTCTACTTACAAAGCTACCAATTATTTACAAAAACGACTATACTTTACTTTAAATAAATAGTACACGTCTGTTTATGCTACACATAACATTATCATTTAACATGTTCCTTTAAGTATCTATGCAACAATGTTGATTTGACATAAGGTTAGAAAATAGGCCAAGAGTTTTATGTCATATCTTGCTACTATTGAAAACATTTCTGTATAGTCAATACCATATTCCTGCTTGTATCCCTTAACGACTAAGCATACTTTATACTTGTCCCTTCATCGATTTCTTTTAGCTTTGTTTTAAAGACCCATTTCACTCTAATAGTTTTGTATCTCTTTGAAAGATTAACTAGCTCCAAAGTTTCATTTCTTTCAATTGCAATAAATTCATCATCCATCACTTTTTTCCATTTCCCTTCTTTAATAACATTATCAAAACTAGTAAGATCATAGTATGAAAATAAAAGCAAAATGAGTGATTGGGTCGTCAATTCTGGTCACCTCATAATCTTTCATCCAAATAGGTCTTTTTCTAACTCGATGGAGAGAGCAAGTTTCTCCTTCATTGGCTCTAAAACTTCTTAGATAGGTTTCAATAGCTATTGCAACTAAATTTTAGAGCACACATGTCGTTGAATTTTACTCCTAGTAATTCAAATTATCAAAAAAGCCTGGGTAGGCTATTGCCTAGTTTAGACATTCCAAGTGTTTTCTTTATCAAAAGTAACATACTGTTTGTTGTAATCTTCTATGTTAATGGATTAAATAATTTATATGCTTTAGATACCTCAATTGCACTAAGAAAAACATATTTTTAGCCTTTTCATTGAGTTTTTTCTTTGTACATCTAGGATATGGGTATAAGCGATGCATCCCAAAATTCTAATAGCTAGTTTTTTTTCCACTCCTAATTCTTCAAGTGTTATATTTTAAACAGAAAAAGTTAGACTTCTGTTCAAAACATGAATGTTCCAATTTACTGCTTTTGACCAAATGTCTTTGGAACTTTTCTTTTTACTAATAAAATTCTTACATTGTTCAAAATTGTCTTATTCTTCCTCCCTGATACTCCATTTTGCTGTGGTATATAAGTTGGTATAAGTTTTTTTCAGGTGCCATATTTTGCATAAAAAGCTTCAAATTCTTTGGAGCAGTACTCGCTACCACGATCTATTCAAAAGGTTTTAATATTTATTCCTGCTTCATTTTCTACATGCACTTTAAAGCTTTTAAATGCAGATAAATCTTTTGAATTTTTATATAAAAAATAACCAAAGTTTTCATAGAAAAATCATTAATTAAGGTAACGAAGTAGCATTTACCTCCATTAAAAAATAAGTTTATTGGATCACAAATATCTGAATGTATCAGCTTTAAACTTTTTTCACTCTCCACAACTTCCTCTTTGGAAATTGAGAGGCAAGGTTGTTTTCCTATAACACGTTCTTCACAGACTTAAGAAGGAGCAATAATTTAAGGAAGTCCAGTTACCATATTCTTCTAATGAAGGGTCTTTAATTCATCAAAACTCAAGTGGCCATAATGGTAATGCCACAACCATAAGGGGTCTTTTACTTTAGCCACCAAGCATGATTGAATGTTTTTAATCTTTAAAGGAAACAATTTGTTTGAATTCATCAGAGCAACTAGAATTGTATCTCTAACGAGAGCATATATTTCACACGCATCCTTGATAATAGCAATAATATAACTTTTTTCCTATAACTGGTCAACACTTAGAAGATTAGTTTCCAATTTAGGAACATAAAGCACATTACTATTTTAATGTCACCTTTTCCCATCACTTTCACTATAAAGCTATCACCAAAACTCACAATAGAAGTGAAATCTTCATCTAGAAAAGAAAAAGAAGACCTACTACCACTCATGCGGTTGTTGCAGCCTATGTTGATATATCAAATAATCTTACTTCTTTCCATCATAGAAAGCCATTATGTCTTTGTTTCATTCTTTTCAATAAAATTTGAACTTTCTTCCTTATCATTAGGTAGTTTAGTCTAACATTCATATTGATAGTGGCCAAATTTATGACATCTAAAACACTCCACCTTCGATTTGTTTAAATCTCATCCCCTGCCCTTGCCTTGATCATCGTCAGAATTTTTGGTGTCGGCTTTACTTCTCCAATCTGTCCATCCTTAACCTCAACCTCGACCTTTACCCCTTCATTTAGAATTTGAGGAATGAATATTGGTAGAAGCCTTTAATGCTTGCTTCTTTGTTGCTAAACCTCAATTCACCTTCAGCTCATGGACTAAAAAGGAGCTTTGCAAGTTGTAAAGGGAGAGAGTATCTATGTCTTTCAATTCTTCAATTAAACATATAACATATTCAAACTTCAGCATTAAGGAACACAATATTTCATCTTCTGACGCGACACGTAGATTCTCAGTCATTCATTGTTATCACCTCAAAATCCCTCCTTAAAGCTTACACATGTGCTCACTTCACTCAAGCGGAACTTTGATATTTTTTTCTTCATAGAATCCTCAATACCTTTAGGTGTTTCTTTGCAAAGAATGGTCTCCATGATTGGACAATCAGTAGCTTGGAAAAGACAATTGTCTACCTTCAGGTCCTTCAGCTTTTTAGCTTCAAATGTTACCGTCTCAGAATTTCTGACGATTGTCCCTTCTGTTGGCTCTTCAATTCCTTATTCTACAACTGGTTAATACTCTTTTGACTGTTGGAAATTCTCCATGAGAATGCTCTAATAGCCATAATGACCATCAAAATGTGGGATGGCTGCTTGCACAAAAGATCTCTCTGAGGCCATTTACTACTACAGAAAGTGCTTATGTTTGCTACTGCAAATGAAGCCTACTACTAGGGAAAAAATGTGGCTTTGATGCCATTGCCACTAATGAAGCCATAAGAGAAGGACAAAAGCTTATATGAGAAAAGGACAAATCAGAGAGAATAGGGAAAGAACTTATGAACTTTATTGCTCATAATTGTTAATTGTTGTGTATGATTACTGCACTTAGTACTGCTCTTTATATAGAGTCAATTCATTTCCAAAAGAAAGAAAATAGCAATAAACTTGGTGAAAAATAAAAACATCCTTACATTCTCCCTAAAAATTAGCTAGCACTACTAAATAGTTAAAACAAAATTTAACTGAATGGTTAGACTTTGTCTATTGATCAGTACCAACTTGTAACAGATGGGAGTTAGGACTTAGGACTGAGTTATTAGGCTGATTTTAGGCTTCTGGAAACTTGTTCAAATTCAAACTCAAATGACATGAATTAGACCTTAATGTTAAGTCAAATTTAAGTCACGTTTTAAAATTCAATACGACTCAACTCAACTCATTGTCATCTTTAAAAAAGGTTAGCTGTATGTAAAATTTTAATCTTTAGACAAATATATTTGAAATAATCATTTTTTATAATTTTTTTAAAAACAAATTAATTTTAAATAAATTCACAAGATAATAAACAATGAGAGTATAATAAAAAAAAGCAAACGTTTGAAAAATAAGAGAATATTATACAAGATTCAATTTAGAATGTAAACAGCAATATTACGATGTGATCTGTCCTTTAAAAATCAATTCAACATGTAATGCATATCCGTAAAATATTTTCTTAGCCCATATTAAATTTGGTTTAGGATTTTCTTAGTTTAATAGGATATTCAATTTTAACGGTTAATTTAGTACCTGACTGACGTACAATATTTAATATCAACAAGGAAGTGTATATAAACTAATTCTCTCTTTACCTCAATGATGTACAGATAAAAACAAATACAGAAGATATGTATTTGTGTATTGAACTATCCATCAAACGATCGTACAAAAAGAAGGTTAAGAGAGAAAAACTAATTCGTGGTTGTTAAAAGTTTTCTCTTTATATCCTGACGAATTTTGCTCAAGGTAAGTGATTTATTCGCTTAATTCATGTGATTATTATTATATTTGTTAGTGAATATATAAAACTAATTAAGTTGGCCTCACACAACAGCTAAATGGTCACTTAACATGATATCAGAAGTTTGGTCTGAATTATTAATTTTTCGATTGTCCGTCTGGATGTTCAATCCCAGCGGCTCGGTCTGATTACTACTGCGTATATTTCAAGTGACAACTGAATGTCCAGCCTCAATTACACTTGCAGGGAAGTGTTAGAGTGTCCCATTCAAGATCTGAATGGGCACGAATAATTTACTTATGATTCATGATTTATGTATAATTTATATCTTTGATGTTTGATTATTAAGTACAGAAAAATATTGCATGCAGCGTTGTTGCTTTCCTTTGTTTTTGATTTCCCTCTTCACTGGTTTCTTGGGTAGCTTCCATGACTTATTCATTTGTCGGTATTTCTTCAGGTTGCTCTGTCTTGGATTTTTTTTTGGCAGCAAGCTAGTATGTGTTTCCCTTTGTTTTCGTCGACCAGATCAGATTCTCTGTCCAGTTTTACTCTATCTTATTCTGTCTCATGAAATCTCAACCATTTATTTTGTAGGCCCCATACAAAATCCATATAAATAAACAGCTGAGATTTATTTGATACAATAAGACACTATAATATTGGTCAGAGTCCTTCCCCTTTTGTC
>JANVCL010000214.1:42576047-42586121 GCA_026546855.1 Erythroxylum incrassatum | reverse complement strand
GAATGTTAAAGTGTCCTATTCAAGATCTGAATGGACACAAATAATTTACGTATGATTCATGATTTATGTATGATTTATGTCTTTGATGTTTGATTATTAAGAACAGAAAAATATTACATGCAGCGTTGTTGCTTTCCTTTGTTTTTGATTTCCCTCTTCATTGGTTTCTTGGGTAGCTTCCACGACTTACTCATTTGTCGGTATTTCTGCAGGTTGCTAGTATGTGTTTCCCTTTGTTTTCGTCTACTCCTTCCCCTTTGTCTTCATCATGTAGGCAGGTTTAAGTTCATATTCTGTACGTATGCCTTTGAGCCTCACTGCATGTGTAGACAGTTGGGTACATAGACCTCTCTGAAACTGAAAGATTGTTCCTGTTCAATTCATGATGGTAGTGCCATCGATACATTCCCATTCTGACACATCATTTCTGGCAATCTCCCTCTCACTCGAAGGTCTTGGACGAACTGAAGCAAAGATCTCCTGTTGGCCTCTGCATTGGCACTTCCTCGTAAGCATTAGCAACTAAAATGAGCTATCAAACTTGAATATTTAAATATTTTAGCGTCACATTAAAATTCAAATTATTATAATAAAATATTTACAATTGAATATGAAAATTAAGGAAGAGAATCAAATATTTTATTTACTTATTATTTATTAACACTTCACCAACAATTTAGAAAGATCATTACTTTAAAATTTGTTAAATCATAATTATTGATAAAAATATTAAAATAAAATTTGTTAATTTCTTTCAAATTTTAGAACACAATTTTATTTTTATTTTTATTAAAATGAGAATATTTATAACAATTTTTTGAAAATTAAAATAAATAAAAGTAAATTAATAAATCAATGTGGTAAAAATTGTACATCTTTTAGTATTCAAGTTAGATAGATTTTATCATTAATATATGTTTTTTAAAATTTTATTATATCTTACTTTAGCAAAATAAGATTTCTCTATATGTATATCTTTGGTCTTTGCATAGAATGATGTCAAGGGAAGTAGAATCCTTGTACGCTTCCTTCCTAGTTGACCTTATTTCACACTAAACCTCTGTAACTTGTGTTGTACGGCATTAAATCCTTAAAATTAAACTATGCTCCTTTACATACATAGAATCATGAGGCTTACACCCACCTAATTTTAACGGCTATTAAACTCTTTTCCTCTTCATATTTGTGCTATTCTTTGCTACATATTTGTCGTAAGAAATAATTAAAAAATCTAATCGGTTTCTTGTTAAACAATAAAAACTTTAAATCGTTCAACTTTTCGGTTTGATTTTTAACTTTCTTATTTAATTTATTTTAATAATTTTTTTGCTAAAATTTGATAAATTTATTAAATAATTAGTCAATTTTTAAAATTAATAAGTTTTTATAAATAAAATAAATCAATTAATGCTCATTTAATAAATTTTTAATTAATCTTCAAATTATTTAATAGATAAAGACAATCTGTTTCAATCATATTTCAAATTCTTTAATTTTATTTATTGTTTAACAGGTTTCATGACGGTTTAATATTGATTGAACCTTGTAAACTTTAACTCTCTTGTTTTTCAGGTTTAACCTCCGATCAATCCAGTGTTTAAAACATTGGTTATACGTTCATTTTTTAAAATGTTTTTATTATTTAAAATTGTTAAAATGCAATATGATTGCAAAGATTCTAATTAAAATTTTCATGTACCGATACTTTAGTAATCTATAGGAACATAATTACACAATTTTAGTAAAAATTATTTTTAAAATTCTTAATATCTTAAGCAATTCCGAGTAATAAAAAAATATTATATTATTTTTTACTATATATATTTATTCTCATTCTTATTACCATTCCCTCGTGCGAACTAATCGCTTCCTGACAGTTATTAGGCTTTGCCCAAAGAATTAAGATTATTATTTAAATCTTCTAAGATCCGATCTTAGAAGAATCTGAAATTCATAATTATAGTGTACGTACGTAGAGATAAATAAACTTGATTCAAGCAATTTTACTGTGACAAGAAACTTGCTGTTCCCAACTTAGTAATGAAATTAAAGCATCTAGAGAAACACCAAGCATACACATCCTTGTTTACAAGTCATCTGCTTAATCAAGATCAGATTTTTTTTGTTAATAGAGAGTCATTTCTTTGTGTTAACTCATTCAAGACCCAAATTTGACATGGTAGCTTCAGATTATGAGGTATCAATGTCTTGTTGAATCATTCTCCTACCAACTTGTTGAGTTGGCAGGCAGAGGTGGGTTTAGATAGTAAAGCAGCCACCAACCTACCTCTAAACATCAAACGTTTAGCTCACCTGAAACACCTCATAGAGACGAATAACTCCTTTTTCTTTGTTATTTCTTTCATTGGGTTTTCTTGTAACCTTCTAACTCTTCCAACTTCTACCAGAAATCCAACACTTTCTCAAGAAAGCCACAAAAGCTATGACCTAGTGAAGTCTCGTGTGTAAACTGCCGAAGTCTCATCATGTCCAAACTATATCCCACCCTGGAAACTTTCTTGGGTTTTAATCCATTGGTTTTTTCTTCGCGTTGTTTAGTAACACATAGTTTGGTGCGTTAGCTCATCTCTTACTTCCTCTTTTTCACGTAGCTCACATACCATATTTTCTTTGATCATCTATCTGTCTAAACTTCCATTTTCTGCATGGAATTGCCTGTAACAACATCGATTTCCGGTGCTGCCAAAACATTTTATAAGATAGAAACTCAAAATGTGTCCTATCAGTTGTGTAGTAATTTTTTTGAGTTCGATTGGATTTGTTGCATGAAAGTTCCAAAGACAGCTCGTAAATTCATCCTCAAGGATGTGAACTGTGAAGCTAGGCCTGGACAAATGACTGTGATTGCTGGCCCTAGTGGAGCAGGGAAAACATCATTGCTAGAGATTCTTGCAGGAAAAACGTCTCCACATAAAATCTCCGGTCAGGTGCTCGTAAATAACCGGCCTATAGATGTCAGGCAATATCGAAGGGTGTCAGGATATGTGAGCCAAGATGATGCCTTGTTTGCGTTACTTACAGTCCAAGAAACACTCATGTATAGTGCACTCCTGAGGCTTCCAAGAGGGAGAAAAGAGGCTGTCCTTAGAGTGAGCAGATTAATGAAGGAGCTTGCACTGGAGCACGTTGCTAATTCCAGGATTGGAGAGGGATCGAACTGGGGCATTTCAGGCGGAGAAAGGCGTAGAGTTTCAATTGGAGTTGATTTAGTTCATGACCCTGCTGTTGTTCTGATCGACGAACCAACTTCAGGTTTGGATTCAGCTTCAGCTCTCCATATCATTACTCTGCTAAAGTCAATGGTGATTAGTCAAGGTAAAACTATTGTTCTAACCATCCACCAGCCTGGTTTTCGAATGCTAGAGATGTTTGAACGAGTTGTTTTGCTTTACAATGGATCGGTAGTACACAATGGTTCATTGCTTACCCTTGAACAAAGGCTTAAGTTTTGTGGCCACCATCTTCCTCGCTATGTCAATGTGCTTGAATTTGCAATTGATATTATAGGAAGCTTGGCAGTTAAGAATTTTGTGTCTCTTAAGAACACCGACCGACGTTCTCAAGAAGGGCATAGGAAAGAAAATCAAGTAATGAACATTTCATACACTAATTATCAACAGAAGTGTCCTCGCTATCCAAATTCTGTAGTTGAGGAAGTTCTGATACTAGGGCAACGATTTTCCAGGAACATTTTTAGAACCAAGCAATTGTTTGTGACAAGAATAGTACAAGCGCTGGTGGCAGGATTTGTACTTGGGACCATATTCTTGAACGTAGGAAAAGAAACAGGACAAAGTGTTATGCAAACTCGAATTGGGTTCTTCGCTTTCAGTCTCACATTCTTGTTAACTTCCACAACAGAAGTACTGCCAATTTTCCTGCAAGAGAGAAGAATACTGATGACGGAGACTTCAAGAGGAGCTTATAGAGTGTCTTCTTATGTCCTATCCAACACCCTCGTTTTCCTTCCTTTTCTTTTGATGGTTAGTTTGCTCTATGCTACACCAGTTTACTGGCTGGTAGGTTTGAGGAGGGACATTGATGGATTTCTATACTTTTGTCTAGTGGTCTGGATGGTGGTTTTGATGTCCAATTCCTTTGTAGCATGCTTCAGTGCTCTAGTGCCAAACTTCATCATGGGGACTTCAATTATTGCAGGGCTGATGGGATCTTTCTTTCTCTTTTCTGGATATTTCATATCAAAGAATAACATTCCTAGTTACTGGATTTTCATGCACTACTTAAGCCTGTTCAAGTATCCGTTCGAGTGTTTGCTAATAAATGAGTACGGAGGACAACAAGGGAACAGAAGGTGTCTAGTAGTTTATAACGGGGAATGCATTCTGCTTGGAAGTGGGTTCTTAAGACAGCA
This sequence comes from Erythroxylum incrassatum, assembly GCA_026546855.1. Classification (NCBI taxonomy): domain Eukaryota; kingdom Viridiplantae; phylum Streptophyta; class Magnoliopsida; order Malpighiales; family Erythroxylaceae; genus Erythroxylum; species Erythroxylum incrassatum. Next base: position 42,581,728 of record JANVCL010000214.1, on the reverse strand, counting down.
AGGCCTGAAAGATTCTCAGAAATGGAGCAACTTAGCTGTGATGTTGGGGTTTATTGTTGGGTATAGATTGCTATGCTTTCTGATTTTGTGGTACAGATGTCATAGAAGATGAAATTCTAGAGAGAAACATTTGTTTTGGTTCCTTTCCTTCTTCCAATCAATCCAATATATGTACTTCATACAATAACTTGTTATTCATCACTTCGTAATAAACGACGAAAGAAAAGCTATTGTTTGTGGCCATACTTACGCTTTTGTCAAAATCTAACGAAGTTGTCGACAAATTTGCAAGCAAATGGATGCGACAAAAACTGCAGAGTTGTGGTTAAGAATGAAATGTATCCTCTTTACTATTAGTTTTTATTTGAAGGTTGCAAAATATCCTCCTCCTTAGGCTTTGTGCCTTACATTATACAGCAACTACCAGGAACTGAATAACCTAGTTACGGTTCCGTCCATTCACAACCATCATGATGTTTGGTACTTTGTAGTATAAGGCGTACTGCAATCAAACTGCCTGAGGAGCTCATTACACTATTTATTCATTTACTTCATATATAAGAACTGTGGTGTTTTGCTTTTAGTAATCACATAATATTGCACACTACTATTTGAATTCCATTATACTGCATCAGAGGTAAAATAGAACAACCTATCTTATTCATAATCTAATTCAGACTGCAATCGGTGAACAGTATCCTTTATGCAGATCTACGACAGCTTACGGGCATTCTGAAGCACTCAAAATGCCATCTTTAGAACAACAGAAAGGGCGAGAAAACTTAGTATAGAAAACGGCATGGCCAGCTGGTTCTTTATTACTCATTTACACATGAACAACACCTTCATACATTACACAACTGCAAGCTGAATTCATACTCTAATACGAACTCAGATCTTTGCATTTTCACCTGACTAGTAGCACATGCTTCATTGTTACGTGGACCTGATACAAGCACAGCAAAAATATACAAGCCTTATGGGTTAGTGAAAAGCACTACCCTTGCAAGCTCTAGTGCTTTATTTCGTCCAAAAAACTTCTCCACAATTGCTAGGGCAAACTCCATCGAAGTTCCAGGGCCCCTGCTGGTGATGAGGTTGCCATCAACCACAACCCTGTTCTCACTTTCACTCTTATCAGACAGCTTCTCGCACAGTGCTGGAAAAGCTGTAGCTTTTTTACCCTACAATAAGTTGAACATGTGAGTTCAAGAAACTGAAAAAAGAAACATAAAAATGAGCAAAAGATTCAGATTGGTACTTTTTGATTTTTATCTTCTATGTTTATTAAGCTCCTCGGTTCTAAAAGTGTTGCATTTAAATCCCAACTTAGAAAATGACCAGATCTTGTAGTTCAAATGGACTCGGATCTCTAATGCTTTCAGAAAACAGAGTTCAATAGCAACATTATTCTAGCCATCTAACAGATTATATATATATATATATATGCATGCAGAAGGCTATTTCAAACAGATGTAATCGAAAAGTCGGTGATGGCCAACTTCATTTTATTCATATGGACTAAAATGGCATCACATCCCCAGAATAGGTAAAGAGAACTTGTTATCCACGATATTCATAATCAGCATCATAGACTAGCTTGTATTAATCAGTGAGGAGCAAAGTACTGCTATGCTCGTGAAACATTCCTTTTCTTTTTCAAAACCTTTATTGAGATACTAATCTAAAAAAGTTCCTCAGTTATTATTGATTTCAATAGACCTCCAATGCCATAATTTACAGAACAGACATGCTATTAATGCAATATTCATTTTTTTCCTTTCCCACAACAAATGGGAACACTAACATATAAATTTATGATTGCTATAACACTAAAGGATATGATTTTCTGACCAATTTTTGCAAGTCATTAATTGCTTTTGAGTATAGATTCTTCAACAGCTACAGAACTAAACCAAGGCAGGCCAGACACGGGAATGAATCATATATGAAACCTCAAAAATAAAAATGAACAGTAACTATGATTAAAATATTCACAAGCAAAAGGGATTGAGGCTTCATAAATAATTCCAGGAGAAGTGATACCTTGAGTAAGCCATGGGGCTCCAAAACTAGAGCTGGAGATGCACATATTGCTGCATATGGCTTATTTGATTCCCTCTGATTCTTCAGCATATTCAACAGCTTTTCTGATTTGGCAAATGCTTGTGCACCACCAAGCCCACCCTGCATAAAGGTACAAAAAATATTAAGCAAGCCTGTTCACATAAACTGAAGAATATTTCCAAATAGAAAATGAGAAATTACAGGCAGGACAATAAGGTCGTATGAAAGTTGAGCAGCCTCATCAAGGAGCACATCCGCCTCTAATTTGACTTTTCGAGAAGCCAGAATTTCTAGTTTCTCGCCAACAGAGGCAACCACTACTTTTGCTTTAGCTCGTCGCAGCACATCAATTATGATAATTGCTTCCATCTCCTCAGTCCCATCAGCAATGGGTACAAGAACCTGAAGGAAAGCAAATAAGCATGCATAACTACAACAAATGAATGAGAAGAGGTGCCAAGACACATAATTGTGGATATCAAATTATGAGAAACAACCTGAAATGTGAAAATAAGATGTAGCTATAACTATAATGGAGCATCACACTTACCTTTTAGTTCTAACTTCATCACCTATCAAGAAATTAAAGAAAGAACAGCCACTGGTCAACATTAAAAGTTCTCCCATTGTGCAAGCAAACATCAAATGGTTACATACAGATTACTGACCAGCTTGTGCATCATGGTAGCTCAATATATATATATATAAGAGGAAAGAGATTTCATTCTTGTAGCATACATGACCGTTCCATTTTATCTTTTACAGCACTCGCCTTGCTAGTTCCAATAGTGCCTAATAAATCAAATGAAAAGATATTAATTAATTACAAAAGCCTCACCTGTGGCACATTGTCAACTGTCCACTTCATTGAATTCAGCTCCTTTATGGTATACTCATCTCCATGGTTGGGGGGCATCACCTGAATATAATACAAAGCAATACATAAGCAGAGGGAAATTAAAGGGGAAAACATATAGTATTAAGATTTGAAGCAGTAGAAGTAATAAACACAAGAAGCACAGATTTAATATTGTTCAAGTCCATCTGAACTATCTTAGCTTGTTTTAATTTCATTTAGTTTTCCATGCTGAGTCTTCATAGCATTTTTCCAACATATCAATTCAGAACAATCAAACAATTTGATCCCATATTAGATCAGGTTCAGGTCAATAGAACAAGTATAGAAAATAAAGATGAAACTTGAAAGAAACAGACTAGCTCTTTTTTTCATTTTCTTTCCTTCTTCTCCCTGTTTTTTAGGTGGTTTTCCTTCTTTTTTAATCAATACCTACGTGCACTAGAAAGCATCAGAACATATACAGCATACATCATGGAAGGAAGAAAGTAATCCTAAGATTGGAAAAGAAGTTATAATAAAGGCCCTTAAAGGTTCATAGAAGAATTAAAAAAGGGGACTATTATAGTCCAGGTAAGAGTAGATAGGAAAATGCATGTTGAAAATCATAAACATGAAAAAACTATGTAATCAAATGGTATAATTCAATGGAGTCAATATGCATTCATCGCAAGAGAAATGCATCCTCAGTGTCAATGATATGAACAATACCGTTGCATATCTATCATCTTTTACATGTGATTTAACTAGTAATGTATTGGCACATCCTCTCTATCTCTGCGTTCGTTTTGATTTCTTCAACCATCTTCCGGTTTATCTTACTCACTTTTTAGAGTCTTTAAAACCCCTTCTGTTCTTTTTATTTTAAAAAATTCATACTTTTTACATCACCAACCCGACTTTCACCTCTCTATGCTGCCTTTCACATTCATTCAGCCTTAAATCCAGCAGAATGTAATACATATCTGCCCCTTATTAAATTTTATGGATGAAATCTACCAATTAATTAATCATAGACCAGAAAAACATAAACTCTTAGTTCTATATAACACATTACGTATAGGATCACAATCACACTATTGAGTTTGTATTGCAATCTGAGACCAGTATGAAACTTCTATAAATCTCTTATACTAGGCATTTAACTTCAGTTTTGAGGCTCGAAATTCTCAAAACATGCCAATAAAATCTTGATGGACTGGATAAAATAATTGAAGTATATGATGCTCAACTAATATTCTACCAACTGTGAATATTAACTACCTATTAAAAATCAATTCAAATTACAATTAGCTAACCATGCCAATCGTATCCTTAACCATCATCACCACCAAATCAGTCTTTGAATAAGCACTTTACCATCTCCATCTTAGCAACTTTACTAAAACAAAGTCCATAATCTATCCACAGGCTTCGGTCCATTCTAAATTTCTCCCAAACGTAACAGTACATACAAGTTCAACCAGATAATTCTGGAAATGATACTAAATGAATTTCCTTATAACCCGTTTATGCCTTACAGATCACTTTCCATAAGCTTCTCCGTGAAATTCTAGACATAACATGACATGCCACAAAAAAAATTCAATGCATACGCAATTTTTAATTTTATATAACCAAGTAAATAGAATAATTTAGAGAAAGCAAATACCAAAGGCCCTGAAACTCCATGTGCAACATCTTTTCCGTACAACTGCTCAACTAATGCAACCGCAAACTCCATGGTAGTACCAGGTCCACGACTTGTAACAACTATTCCATCCTGCTGCACTCTCGACTCAACAGGAGTTGCGCAAGATTGCAACTGCTCCATAAATGATGGATAGCAAGTTGCCTGCCAATATAAAAACAAAACAAGCAATTATTTCACCCAGTTTGACTGTATGTTATGACAAATCCCGTGGGCGTTTGTGTGTGTGTGTGTGTGCGTGCGTGTGTGTGAGAGAGAGAGAGTAAGAAACAGTTATCTACTTTCAATCCCTTTAGCAAATTCCATGAACCGAGAGCAACTGCTGGAGAAGCACAGACTGCAGCATAAAGCCGACCTTCTGCAGCCTGATTCTTAACTAACTTCTCCAAAGCTCCACAATTTTTCAGATTGGTAGCACCTGGCATGCCTCCCTGTTTAAAAAAAGAACAGCACAACCTTCAATCAAGTCATATAAAGGGATCAACTCCTGGTTTAGTCTGGTGCCTACTACGGAAATGTTAAGAGAAGAGAGAGAAGAGATACAGGAAGAGCGATGAGATCAAAAACGGCATTGTTGGCGAAATCGGAAACGAGAGCATCGGCGACGATCTTAATGCCGTGGCAGGCATCAACACGAAGCTCCTTCTCGACAGATGTAACAGTGACATCAGCGCCGGCTCTCCGGAGAACATCAATAATAATAACCGCCTCCATGGGCTCGGTCCCGTTGGCAATGGGCACCAGAACCTAACAACAATAATAGCAGTAGTAACAAAAACGAACTCAGTGAAACAAAGAGAACAGGTGAAAGTTAGACGCCTTTTCTCTTTTTTTTTTAACCTTCTTAGAAGATGAAGCCATCGTCGCCGTTGGTTTGACGGAAAAGGATCGGCTAGTATTAGCAAGTAGAGGAGATAGTTTGAAGGGAGAGAACTGAAGGAGAGGGCGTGAAGTGACGTGGTGTAAATGCAATAGCACCATCTTTTTGTTTTGCCTTATTTGTTTATTCTAAGTTATGATGATTCTAGAGTGTTACCGAATAGAGGGGGAGAGAGAGAGGGGGGGGCG
>JANVCL010000214.1:42544760-42571477 GCA_026546855.1 Erythroxylum incrassatum | reverse complement strand
ACTTGCATTAAATAACTAGGCATTGCATTTAACGTGGCTTTAGCGAGAGTAACTCTCCCAGCCAAATTAAGAAGGCTCGCTTTCCAGCTGGATAGCTTTTGACTCATACGACTAACCAACTGACTAAAATTGTTAACAGAGCTCCTGCCTTCCCCCAAATCAAAACCCAGATATCTATCAATGTTATCAGTCGAATTAATTCCAAGAATCCTCCCAAGTGCTTCACGTTGAGAGTTGGAAACCCCACTCGAAACAGTAAACTTTGACTTATTCACATTAATTTTCAAACTCGAAGTCGTACTGAATTTCTCAAGGATCGAGTTTATAACCTGAGCTTGATTAATGTTAGCTTGAGCACACAAAATGACGTCATCCGCAAAGAACAAATGAGATAGATGTGGACCCCCGCGAGAGCAAGATACTGGGGCCCAATCTCGCCTTTCCACCGAAGAATTAATCATAGCACCAAGTTTCTCCATACACAAAACAAACAGATAGGGCGAAAGAGGATCACCTTGACGGATACCTCTCTGTGGGCGAAAAGAAGGAAGACGTTCACCATTCCATAAGACAGCAAGTGAAGATTTCCGAACACAATTCATGATAAGAGAGATAATAACCGTTGGAAAATCGAAATTAGATAGCACACCTTCAAGGAAATCCCAGTTAATGCGGTCATAAGCCTTTTCAAGATCTATCTTGACCAACATTACACCCTTTCGGCTCTTAGACCGCTTCATCGTATAAATCAATTCCCTGGCCATCAGAATATTATCAACTGTACTTCGACCCGGGATGAAGCTGCTCTGAAAAGGATGCACAATATCCTGAAGAAAAGGACGCAATCTATTCACAATGATTTTTGTAATCAGTTTATAACTAACATTGCATAGGCTGATTGGTCGAAATTGTGTAATAGAAACAGGAGAAGGTTCCTTTGGAATTAAAGCAATTAATGTCTCCGCTAGCCGATCATCAATGTTGCCAGTCTCGAAAGCTTGTCGGACCATATTAGTCATCGAACCACCCACCACATGCCAAAATGATTTGAAGAAAATTGGCTGAAAACCATCAGGTCCTGGAGCTTTATGATTACCCATAGAAGCCAGAGCACGCCAAACTTCATCGCTAGTTACCAGCCCACTCAAGATATCCACAGAAGCCTGTTGGAGTTTCGAATGATTCTGGCTAACACCACTGTCCCCACTACCTGCAGAACTTGCAAACAAGTCTTGAAAATAAGTCAAGACCTCGTGTTTAAGCTGACCAGGGTCGTCACACCACTCCTCAGTTGCATGTAATTTTAATCTCTCAAGATCTTCTATCTTATATTAGTCTAATATTAATCTGTCTAACTTTGTCTCAACTTAAAAATGTCATCGTTAATTCACAATTGATTGAGGTTTTCTTGGAGCTAAAAGTTCACAGCTGATGTTTGCTGTTCAAAATTAACTAGCTAAGCTTCAAGTTAAGCCAAGCCAAGCCACTTAAAGTAGTTGTTGTCTTGTAGTTCTTGTACTCCACCAAGGTCTCTTTTCTCTGTCTCAATCCCCCTTCTCTTTCTCATCATCTTCATATTCATTCTTGCTATTGCCCACTTGCCTAGCCCTAACTTTTAATCGAAAAGGTTCAAACTTTAACACTCTCATAATCAGCTCGGGCCTTCTGACACAAAACCTAAACCCTTTTCAGGCGGGACATAACAATTTCAAATGTAGACAATCAAACCCTCATATCAGATGTTCTTTGTCATCTTTACTAACTTCACAATTTGTAAACCCTATTTCGTATGAATTGAACAAGCTAACATCTTGAGAAGCTACTCCCGATGAAATCTCTCTTTTATATTTCTCAACACATTCGTTTATGGGGTTTTTGTTGATGCAGAGTTCAGTTAATGGAATACACATAGGACAATATGGCTTTGTATATATTTATTGAAATGTTGGGAAGCTAACATTTTGCATTGTATTCTTATACTAAGGAATATTTGTCTCTTATACATACAAATCATCCCGAATATTTCCCCCTTTTTTGTGAGTTTTTGTTAATAATTTTATCAGAAAACAAAGTTATAATGATGCTTCATTTGTGAATTTGACATATATTGAATTTAGTATTAAACAAAATGATAGAAGGTATATCAATAGAGGTACTCCATATCATCGATTAGAATATGAACTTGAGAAGGGGCAACATAAGAGTGATGAAATTGACAATGGCAATGAAAGTAGTAATATCGAGTCAATTGATTTGACGCATCCAAATTTTAAGAAGAATTTGAACAAAGACCATTCATTTGTTCCAAGAGAATAAATATTGAAATTCGATATGAAGTTTGAGACGAAAGAACAAACTTATCAATATTATTTAATGTATGTCAAACATGACAGCTTTGGAATAAGGAGCAAAAGTCACAAAGATAAAGCTAATAAGTTGATTAACAGGCTTTTCCGTTATAATGTTGAAGGTAAAAGGATGCCTGACAAAAAATATGTGTATGTAAAAGCTCTACGTGCAGAAATAAGATTTGATTGTGAGGCAATAATGAAAGTTAATAGGGTGAAACATGGAAAGTTTCAAGTGACTCAACTTGTTGAGGATCACAATCACTATCTTTTAAGTCTTAATAAAACACATTTACATAGAAGTCACAGAAAGATATGAGAATTCCACCAAAAATATCTCGTGATCTTATGGTGAGACAAGCAAGTAGGAGAGATAATCTTGACTTTATTTCAAAAAATTACATGAATTATTCAAGATCCAAATGAACAAGAGATATGAAAAAAGGGAGATACAGGTGGTGTGTTAAAATATTTGCATAAAATGCAATTTGAAAATCCTAATTTCTTTTATGCAATTCAGGTTGGTGAACATGATTTGATAACTATTATATTTTAGTCAGAGACAAAGATAAGGAATGATTACTTAGATTTTGGTGATAATGTTTACTTTGATACTATTTACAAGAAAAATGGTTAGGGTCATCAGTTGTTTTGTTTGTAGGAGTAAACCATCATAAGCAAATTGTAAATTTTGGTATTGCACTGTTGTATGATGAGATTGCTCTTACATTTGAGTATTTGTTCGACACATTTGCTAGAGTTATGTATGAGAAAAAACCTACAACTATTCTTATTGATCAGGATGTAACGATGGTAAAAGCATTAACTTTAAGATGACCTAAAACTCATCATCAACTTTTTATTAGACATATTTATTAAAACGCCGTAATCTATTTGAGTGGTGTTTTTTTCAGTTTAAAGATTTTTTTTGAAATTTTAGCTCAAGCATATATGATTTTAAAGAATAAGAAGATTTTTCAATGCATAGAATGAGATGCTGCAAAAATACGAACATCAAGAAAATAATTGGTTGAAAAGTATGTTTTGTATAAAGGAAAATGACCTTTGATTTATGGGCGTCAAATATTTTGTGTAAATATAACCACCATGTAAAAAAGTGAGAGTATAAATAGTATTGTAAAAAGGTACATGGGTTATCAACATAATTTTTTACAATTTTTAATCACTACTTTCAAAAGCTTATTAATGATCATTGATTTGATGAGTTGAAAGCTAATTTTAGAACTAATGTAAGCACTCCAGCACCTATTCAAATTTTAAAGCATGTAGTTAGTGTTTATTCTCATATATTTATTGTTGAAAATAGGAAATTCTGAATCTAAGTATATCAAAAAGCATGTTATTGCTCTTGCCGATTTAGCATTGCTATTCCTTCCATGAAAATCATTAGCCAGTTCTACACCTTTGGAGGAGGAAGCAGTCACTTGGAACCCTCACGCTGCTTGGTGAATGGAGCTCTTGCATTAGAAGCAGAGGCCCCTGGTCCCGAAAATAGAAACTCCGCAAAAAACAAGTTACTGCATTAATTCAAACCAATTCATTATCGTTTGTCATATATGAACAAAAAAGCTAAGTGGTTCGGTTTCAAAGCCGAAATACATATCTGTATATCTATGTACATATATACTTACGGTTAACAGACGAAGCGAGAAGCGTCAGCGTGAAAATACTCCTCCACCAATCTCTACATTAACTGGCTTGGCTTAGCTCGAAGCTTAGCCACTTAATGTAAACATCAAGCACGAGCAGCTGTGAGTTTTTAGCCCCAAGAAAACTTTTAATTACTTGAATTTTTGTACGTAAACGACGACTTTGAACAAAGTTAAGTTGGACCGGAAATCTGATCAGATTAGACATGCAGCGGACGCTGGACTCATCTTCCATTCCTTGTAATGGGCCCGGGCTCATGATTATGGCCCGTTTCAAGCCATTGGTGTCATGATTCATGAATTCCTCAAGTTTTGGTATTGATATTTATTTCAAATTCCATTATAAATTCTTATTTTATTTTTAAATTTATCATTAAGCAAACCCTGAATTAAAAAAATGAAAAAGACAGGAATAAATGAGGAGTGAGGGTGTTCTAATAAATTCTAATTCCATTTGCAAAGTACAATGGCACGTTTCATTTTTTCATACATGTCTTTGTCGTAGTTATTTTCAAATTTGTTATTCTCATCATCGTCTCGCCGCATATTGGTTTACCCTTACATATATATTTTCTTTTCTTCTCCGTCCCAATAAGGAAAAACCGATTCTTCTTTTACAGTTTACCTAATGAACTTGAGAGAAACAACATCCCAAGAAGAAAGAATCCAGATTTTCTTCTCGGGTACACGCATGATTTGTTGACAAAGGCACTTTATGCATAAATGAACTCCTTTTTCTTTAATGGAAAACGGAAAGTAACGTAGTCCAAAACAGAGTAGACAATAAATATGCTAGAGGAAATAATGGAGATAAGATCGAAGTCCAACCTGCCACCAACAAATCTGGTTCAGTTGCAAGTTGCAACAAAAGTCTTTGTAAAATCAACTTAGTTAGAAAAAGATAATTAGCATCCCTAATATGCTTACCTCTTAGCTATTGTAACTGTATATATTATATATGCCAATGACATCTTCTGAACGGGATTAGGTGGTTTTTACCCTCAATTAAGATTTCTATCTTTTAGGAAAAAATGATTTTTCGCAACTTGAATGAATTCGAGAATACGTTGTAGTAAGAAGTATATCAGTCCCGGAAAAGAAAACCCAGCATCGTCTAATCATCGGACAGTGTAAGTGTAACCGTAGGGTGTCTGATATAGTGAAAATTGGAACACTAAAAGACAAATGAAAGGCAAATTGAAAGAGTGGAAAAGGAGGAGGGAAAAACGTACAAGAGGACAAAAGGGTCGGCTGTAGAGGGAGAAAGGAACGGAAAAAGAGAGGAAGAGCACGACATTAACTCGCTTACTCACTCTCACATGGTTGTTTTAGAGAGATAACGGCGTAAATGCTATGCCATTGCCATATGTTTTGTAGGAGAGAGATGTGTTTTGGGTTTGGACTCTCTCTCTAAACTCCCTCTCTTAATAATAGTCCGTTTTGAACTTTTATGAGCTAACCAAATACCTCCTGTTTAGTGTACTCGCTCTACGGTTCTCTCTTCTTATCTGTCTGTACTCAATTTTGAGCTTAACCCACTACTTCTTTGGTGTCCTTAATTCTAGTGAAGTTCTGTGTTTTGATCCTCTTTGCATGTTGCTGAAAACATGCATTTCAAGTTTTTTTTCCCCATCTCTTCTGTTTCATCACTATTTGATTAGAATGTGAAAATCGAAATGTGGGTCGAGAGTTCATTGATGTGGGCGGTTTACGTGATCTAAACATTCGGTGCTTTTTGCTGTGTTCATATTTAGGTGGATTTTCTCTTCCTTTCTCGTTTTGTATGCAGATTGTCTGTAAATTTGGGGTTTTTGTTTATGGGTTTCTTGCTTTTGTTTTCTTTGTGTTTTTTCGTTGCTTTCATTTGTGCTAATGCATGAACGATTTTCCATTTTTGTGGTAAGATTTAGCCCTCTCTTTGCCATGGTCGCTAATTGCTTTGGTCTGATCTTGATGTCTTGCAGAACAATGCTCGTCAGTTTTTTTGGCAAGTATTAGAGTCTTCAATGGTTAGATTATGTATAACAGTTACGCGGTTTTGAATACAGTGGGGATTTTAAGGATTAAAGTGAAAGGATTGTATTTTTTTTAATTGTATACCGGTCCTTGCCGTTCCTTTCTGTGTGTTATAGGAACTGTATCTGTTAACTATCCGTTCAGACTTTGCTTTTCTCGTTCTAGCCATGCTTTTGCATATCGAGTCATTGAAGAGTATGATCTCAAGGACCAGTTTTCAAATTGTTAAAAAATTTGCTTTACTTGAAACTCTTTTGTTGAATATTGACGGTTCTCTTTTGTTGAATAATGATAGTTCTGCTAACATATAAAAGAGAAGGTATATTGGAATGACATGGAAAAAGATTCATTCCATAATATTATGAAAATTTATTGATGGAAGTGCTTTTCCCTTCGTTTTCCCCTTCACATAGACTTTTGAATCAAATTGTGAGGTGGCTCAAGTGAGTGTTAAGTACAAATGCTAAAAGATCAAAACCAATTAATAAACTGGAGATTGATTAGGTAAATGACTAGCCAACAATTCTTGAGGTTGGAGATCTCATAAGGTTTTAGTGGCATTCACACTAGATTTTATGTAAAGATACTACTTCTGGGGAAATTGTCCTGGATACTGTATTCAGTGATCGGAATCCGAAATGTTCCTTATTACTTGGCTGACATTTTGGAACATTGTCAACTAGTGTTACTTTATGACAAGGATTAGTGTGTAGTAGCTGATTAATGCAGCATTGCTGCCACGTAGTAAGCTCAAAAAGGCGATTATCTAGCTTTGGGAGCACGCAATAGTTTACGTATCTCTTGCATGCAATGTTCAAAAGCTGTGAAATTGCGTAACACGTGCATAGACTTGATTCAAAGTTTCCTAATATAGCATTCCAAACGAAGGAAACAAAAGTTATAAATGTAATAGTGGTTGTCCCTACTCTTTTTTCTCTTCTTATTTTGAGAATATAATGAAGAATCCCTTCATTTTTTCTGTCCTTCTCTGTCCTTTCCTTAATATTTATGGTAGAAATGTCTCAAGTTACTTTCTTCTTATCTTTTGTTTGACAAGAAATGAGTAGTCAAATTGTTGATTGAGTGTCATCTCAAGATGCTACATGAAATGAGTAGTCAAATTATTGATTGAGAGTTCATCTAAGATGTTATGTTTTTACTTCCCTGAAAATAGTTGAAGGTGCTGGTATAAGACCAGTGATTGAAAATAATTTAAAAATCTTTTGCTATGAAAAAGTTGAAAAACTTTCATAGTCTGACAAATAACTTTTTTATAGCTTTGAGATAATGGTGAATGCTTGCATTATATTAGTGGTGCAAATGAGGTTTATAGCAGATAGACAAAGTCGCAACTTGCTGAGAAGTGTACCTCTTCAACTATGAATAAACTTTCTACTTGTAAAGAAGACATAATAACACTTGTGAAGACGTTATTTTGTTAAATTTAACTTTTCATCGGGGAACTTTTTTCGCTTGCTAATTCATTTTCTCACCTTTCTTCCTATGCATTAGCAAAATTTTAGGTCTTGCCTAGATATTTGTCATACTTTTTCCCAAAACCAATCAGTTTATATGCATGCAGTAAATATGCTTCTCTAGGAACTAGCAGCAAATCTTTGTTCTCTTGGTCATGCTTAAGCATGCATTTACTTGAAAAATATAGCCCATTCATTGATGAATCGATATGCAGATATCTGACATCATTCTGATGTGCACCTTTTGTGTTTGCTTCAGTTATATGGCAAGGGGTAAAAGCTTTGGGAATCCAGCTGGTTAGGAGTGATGCTCAGCTCAATGGTTGAGAATATGTCTGCCGACAGATTTGAGGGGTATCATGAGCATCGTATTTTTTCTGAGATCTTTTTCGGGAAAGATATTGGTGGTACAAGTGGCAATTGTCTTGCCACTGGATTGTCTGACGTCAAGTATGAGTGTAATAGGATTGCAGATGCGCCACTCTATTCTAATGGTGAAAATTCAGTCATAACAAGCCAAACATCCTCAAAAAGTTTATTGGTAGAGGACTCTGATGTTACCGGGAATTATGCTGGGGCTTATTCTTTTTTCTCTCTGGAAAGGTTTAGCTTGCTGGAGGGAGATGACCAGATTAAGAAAGTCAAGCGAATGAGGCTTTCCATTGATGAGCCATTTAGCTCCGAATTTGATGCTTTGGAATGGGCTTCCATTTCACCTGAAGAGATTGTACCTTCTGTAATTGTTGCTGATGCAGATAATACAGGCCAGAAGAAAATGTTGCATGTGGTTGAATCATCTTGTAGGGGTATTACATCTAGTTGCTATCTCTTAAGGCAACATGCTGAGACAGACAGAAATTCCCATGGACATGACACCGCTCTTCTGAACTACATAATTCGAAAGTCAGATGTTAACACTAGCAAGGAAGTGATAGTTGGCAAAGCTGTTACTTCGCCTATTTCTGAAGAAAGCTTTGCGAACCGGCTTTTCCTTGAAAACACTGCAGAGACAGATTCCAAGAAAGATATACGTACTTTCCTCCAGAGGCATGTCAAACGATTACTTGAGGCTGCAGGCTGGAAAGTTGAAAAACAGCATAGAACTTGTAGAAAATATATGGAGTCTGTTTACAAATCACCTTGGGGAAGGTTTTATCGTGAATTTCCTAGAGTTTGGAGGATGTGTGGTCATATGTTGCATGCTAATACATACAATTTGAAGCAGGAAGACAATGGCAAAAAGTGGACTAGCCTTAACCAGCTTCGGACTGACCTCTTGGATGCATTGAGGAACATTGAGAAAGTATTGGATCATTCAAATCTTGCCAATACATTGGGTCATCAGTGGAGTCTCTTAGATCCCTTTGTGAATGTCGTATTCATTGAGAAAAAGGTTGGTCTGCTGAGAAAAGGAGATGCAGTGAAAACTGCACCTATCCTAGTGACTGTTGAGAATGTGGAAAATGATACTGGTGTGACTCTGAAAACTGAGGATGATCTGATAAACCAATCTACTCAAGAAATATCATTGACTTGGCATGCTGCAACTCCTAAAAGCGCATGCACAGCTTCTACGACAGACTACCATGCTGGGAATGGAATATCTGGAGAAAAGATTTTCTCAGGTGATGTTGAGCAAATAAATGGGACGGTGACAAGTAGCCTAAATAAATTAACCAGTGAAGAGGGTCAGCATTTTATTGATACCACCAATGGGCTGACAAAAAACTCAACCACAATGACCAAGAACAAAAGAAGTCTGGATATGGCTTCCTCGGAAGCATGTGGTTCAAATAATATTTATACTCACTTGTGTGGTAATCAGCACCTTAATGATATCAGAACTGATCAAAATGTTGGTATTTTTGGGAGGTCTGAATCTGTTTCTCCACACGAGGAAAGTGAGTTAGTCAATCTAAATGATGGTAAACAAGATGAGCCTACTTCAAGTCACTTTTTAACTCCAGGAATCCCAGTGCAATCTGAGCTGGCTGAAGAAGATCTAGGACAGTGCATTCAAACTTCATCATTTGAAATGAAGGCAAGTGCTGATACTGCTTTGAAGAAGATGCGCAGGAAGTCCAAAAAAATTTCTGAAATAAGATCAACCATGTTTTGCAAAAGCAACAATACTGATGCCCATAATAATGGACTGGAATCTGGAGAGTTTATGGAGAGCCTTGTTGCCAATGGAAGAATTGAACGTAGCTGCAAAAACTTGTCCTCACCTGATAACTACCTGCATGAAATTCAGTGTAAAAGTTCAAGTTTTAAGAAGAAGATTCATAGTAGTGATCGACCTAATATTGAACAGATAAAACCTGGTAGCTGCCTGATTGAAGATGATGAGTTATTGGTGTCTGCTTTCATTAAAAACAAAGATTTCATCCCAGGTTCCATCAGAATGACGAAGAAGTCCAGCAAATTTAGAGCAAAAAGAAAGGACAAGAACCATAAGGGTACCTGCAGGTTGCTTCCAAGAAATCTGGCAAAAGGAGGGAAGTATTGCTGGGATTATAAGTGGTCAGTGGCAGGTCGAACAGTGTTGTTGTGGTTGATTCATACAGGCGTTGTATCTCTGAATGATGTTATCCAATACAGGAACCCCAAGGATGATGTTGTGAGCAAAGATGGTCTGATTACCAGTGATGGCATTATTTGTAAATGCTGCAGTACACTGCTTTCACTATCAAAATTTAAGACTCATGCTGGGTTCAACCTAGATCGCCCATGTTTAAATCTATTTATGGAATCTGGAAAGCCCTTTACCCTATGTCAACTACAAGCTTGGTCAGCTGAATATAAGATAAGGAAAACTGTGAATCAAGTTGTGAGAATAGATGAAGATGATCAAAATGATGATTCATGTGGACGCTGCGGTGATGGAGGCGAGTTAATATGCTGTGATAACTGTCCCTCAACGTTCCACCAATCTTGCTTATCTACAAAGGTTCGTCATTTACTTCTTGTACAGTCCTTTTCATATCTCATACTTGTCTTTCCTGTATAATCAGAATTTTTTTCTGACCATCAATTTCTTACCTTTTTGTTTGTCAGTGTCTTCTATTTCTTTATTTGAGTTTCTCTAGAAGTTAGATGTTAGTTATATCAAATTTCAAAATTTGTAGCAGCTTTAAGAAGACTGATCTGTTCTCTAGCATCTATTCTCTTAAATATTGGGTATTGCTACCACTTTCATATTAGGTACTATAAGCATGGGCTTGTTTGAAAATGAAGTGGAATAATAGGGGGAATATGCCCAGTATGCCCTACATATATATAAGAAAAGATTTCTAAAAATTATTCTATTTATTGAGTGCTTAAATAACCACCAGATACTTTTACTTTGAAATGGACAGTGACTAGATTAAAGGTTTTTCTATTTTACCAATCTATTTCCTTCCTCTGTCACTGATAGTCAATTTCCATCTATTTTACTTTTCCATCTATTTTACTTTTCAAGTGCGTACATTTTCTATGTAGATTGCAAATACTTCTTTTAGGTTTCTTAATTTAGAAACAAAATGAGAATGTTATTAAAGAGAAAGAGTGAGAAAGAGGGAGTGGATCAATAGTTATTTGGATGGTTCTTTAGCTTCAATCTTTTCCCCTTGGTGGTTGTGAAGGTAATTATTAACGAGATGATACATTCATGAGGTCAGATATTTGGTTTGAGAGTTGAACTCAGGAGTGCCTATATCAGAATGCTAAATGTTCTCTAATTCCATCCTAAGGTAGAATTATCCCACATCTATACATGTTTCATGCAATGAATTTAAAAATTCGGATCTGACATTGTAGGAAAATAGATCCAATATCCAATTCTTGAGTTTTTAAGGTATATTTACCAATTTTATTTCTAAGTATTCTGGCAAAAAAATAATTTGTTGATAAAAAATGCTTGTGTTCTTTCCTATTTGGATTCATCACCATGAGCGTCAAACACTATAGTTTATTGTCACTATACTTGCACTTACACATGGAGGATGAAAATTTTGAAAATGGGGATAGTTGGAAATCGTATCTTGGTACATTGAATTTTTTCCTACTGCGTCTTAACTATCTTGTCAAAATGACTAGTCTTTGTGGAATGTACATTTGATAATATTAAACCACTGAATTCTGGAATCACGCATGATTTTGGAGTGTCTGTCCTCAAGTGATCTAGAACCTCAATTGTAATCAGATGTTTCATGATTTTCCTTATTCTTGATTGTACCTCCTTTAAGATTTGGGTAGTTTATATTTATAAAAAGGCTTATTATGTGGAGAATTGCTTTGTTATTTGTGCATGGCTTTTTGTTACCTCCGGTAATTCAGAGTTAATGCTAGTTAATGTTTTGTGTTTCACCACTGTGGAATCTAGTTTTCTTGTGTTTTTTACAGAAGGTAAAGTATCATTCATGAATACTTCTTTAGTTCTCATGTCTGTCCTTTGTTTCATGGAAGGCTTGTTCCTTGTTACTCCATATTCTCTATTATTGACAAAGTTTACCTACATATTTTTCCATCTTAAATCTGCTGTTTTGCCTGAATTGTATGATTAAGTCTTGAAATGTGGTATTATCTAACATTCTCAGTTGTCCACATTCAGAATAACCTTTTCTCTTTCTTGGTTTTTATTTTAAACTTCAGGAGCTCCCTGAAGGCAGTTGGTATTGCCCAAGCTGCACCTGTCAGACATGCGGAGATTTGGTTATTGATAAAGAAATTTTGGGTTCATCTAATGCATTCAAATGTGTGCAGTGCGAGCAGAAATGTAATTTGCCTGCAGACCTATATTCTATTACTTGTTCTTTTGCTTGAACAAATTTATTCAATAGTCTGGCAGCTTTAAACTCCTCTTTATTATGGATATCCAACTTCTGTATGGGTTTTTGGAAGTTATGTCTTGCCATACTTGAAGTCCTTATAATATTTATATTTATGGAAACTTTTTTATAACTCATAATTACTCTGCTTCTTCATCTTTTTTTTATAATACTGATGCAACTGATTGTCTCTTCATTTCATTTACTGTATTCATGATCATCTAATTCTTTTGAGTCTTTATTTTTCCTTTCTTTTTAATAATAATCGCAGATCATTGCACATGCCAGCAAGGACATGTTAGTGAAGTTCTCTCTAATTTTTGGTTTTGCAGTGGCAGCTGTAAAGAGGTACTTTAGCTGTATTTTTTCAGCTAATTTATTTGTAAAGTTCTGTTGGATCTGGGGGGACTCTTTTCTGACAATGAAGCTTATGTTTACCTTTACATTTTTTCATGTGAAATTATCACTTCATGTGCTAGTTTTTGAGTTTTTGTTGATAAAATATCTAATCATTTTGATATCTTTCTCTTTGTACTGCTTATCTACTTTGTGTGTTTTCTTCTTGTTCCTCAGCCTCTTTTTGTTTGCTTATGCTGGAGGTTTGAGAAAGCTCTTACTCCTATTCCAATTATAATATTCTACTTTGCTGCTTAGTTTAAGTCTTTTCATGTTTCACTTTTTGCTCCCTTTTCATCATTCTCGGATGCTAAATGCATTTGCGATTTCAAATAAGTCTGTTATTCATTTGCAGTACGTCATTGTCCTTTTGGTTAGGATTTTCATCTCTTACAAATTATTCCTTCATGGTCCTTTAGCATGTATTAAAAATAGGAACAAAATTGATAAAAAGTGATTGTTGCATGACAACTTTTATTATAAAACTAGCCAGATTATTTTCCATGAGTATCTTTCTGAACAATTTCATCTTGATTATCAGAATTTAATATGAGATACCGACAGTGCAAATATTATAATGTATCCCGAGCCAACATATAATAAGTTTTCCCTTTCTGTAAAACATTTACTCTTTCTTGATCATACTAATTTTCAGTATATTGATAATAGGATGATCTCTTAGTCATGTGCTTCTGGTATTTTAATTCTAGAAAGTGTTGCTGCTCAAGGTTTTGTTTGTTTTAATATGTGAACCTTGTTGGTTGCATATATTTAATATTTAATTTGAAATTTCTCTGTGATTATTTTGTCTTTTGTAATGTTTGTAGTTCGTGTTCTAAAAGATTCCCAAAAGTAACCACTTCGTGAAAACTGATTTCTTGAAAAGCATACGATCGTTTTCATTTCAGTTTTCTTGAGCATCAGTTTCTCTCTCTTTCATATTTCTTTTATTTTTTATGTTGTTTTAGGGACTTTACATACTCATACTCAAGATGATAAGAGAGGAAACTTCAATTTGTTTTTGCTTATTGCTCATGCCCCTGTGCCCTGAATAATCCAGCATTTCATTAACTTTACTTTTTCATTGATCTGATATTAATGATTCATTTTGTTTCTGCTAAAGAACTTGGATTGGCTCCTGCAGGTTTACATGGGACTTCAATCTCGTGTTGGGATTCGCAACTACACTGCAGATGGCTTTTACTTAATGCTCCTTAAATGCATGCATGAGGAGCAAAAGGTTCACTCCACTCAATGGTTAGCACTCAAGGCAGAATGTAACTCAAAATTAGCCGTTGCGCTTACCATTATAGAGGAGTGCTTCCAGCCTATGATAGACCCCAGGACAGGCATCAGCATGATACCTCAAGTTATATACAATTGGGGGTGAGTTGATCCTTCTCAACTATCTTGCATTTTGGGCACTATGCTTGCTATCCCTGTTAAGAGAGTTATCGGAAACCATTGGAGCTGTCTAACCCTGTTAATTTGAGCTGAAAATTTCATATTTATTTCTGTGGAAAACGATAATCAATTGACTCTGTTTTGAGTCAAGTGAAAAGTTTTACTGCAATGATGTGTTCGGTAATTACGGAATAACTATAACAAGTGTTTAGTTTCCATCTTGAAAATAAAGTCCACGTATTTAAATCATCCACTTCTTTATAAAGTTCATTCATCCTGACAACACGTTGCGTCACATTTTTTATTTTTATTGCTTGTAGTGTCCCACGATGTTCAATTGTTTCGAGTTTCCTTTTTCGTCTCCATTGCTTTTGTCCAGTGTTTTATTTATCGTAGTTTATCTATTAGTTTCAATTTGTCCAAAGAAAAACTGAACAGGAAAACAAAGGAAAAAATACAAAATTTTAATTTAATATTTAAAAAAAATACAAAAACTCGCACATTTAATATTTCAAAATACCGATGAAATTCTCAGATAGAAGGCCCAGAAACCCGTAACAAAATCAGATTTTTGTTGGAACCTTGTCCTTGAGAGGATAGACCTTGATGAGTTGCTGTTATTAATTCCTTATATTATTGAATGGTCTTTAGGTCTGAATTTGCTCGGCTAAACTTTCACGGGTTCTACACCATGGTGTTGGAGAAAGATGACATACTTGTATCTGTAGCATCCATCAGGTATCAATTAACCCTGTCCAATGTTCTGATAACTTGTTATTTGTCAGGGTTTATCTCCTGGTTTTGCTTGTGACAGTGTATATTGGGTCATGAATATGGTTCAGTGGTATGTCTCATGCCATGTTTAATGTTCTTGCGACATTGTACTTGAGTTTGCGTAAGTTGATTTTACCAGTTGTGGGTTGATGTGGACATCTTTGTCATTCTTTCCCAACCATGTATATAGCTACTCTAATCAACCTACAATATCCAATACTTAAATATATGTATGTGTATATATATATATATATATGCTGCTTTAAATTTTCTTTATATTTTTTCATTTGTAATGGAGCTCTTGGAGATTTATAACCTTGATAATAATTTTATTTCCTCTATAGATGATAACTCTTTCAGTTGGTAGTTTTTTAGTTGGTTGACCTTCTCTCTAGATTGTTCACCTGCATTTGCTTCTATCTATGTTGCAATGCCATGGTTCAACTGTTATTTTGTTCTGAAGGGTCCATGGAGCCACAGTTGCAGAGATGCCCCTCATTGCAACTTGCAGTAGCTACCGTCGCCAAGGGATGTGTCGACGCCTTATGAATGCTATTGAGGAGGTAAAAGTTATTCCGTTCTGCTATATTAGATGGCATGTCTCTATTGATTTGGATTGTACTTGAGTGTGGATAACAATATCTGACATTACCCATTTTTGAATTTTCAATAATTGGATTTTAGAAGTGCAGCAAATTCCACAAAGCTCTTAATTTTGGATTCCAATGGCTTGCTTTTACTGTTAAATTTGTCTTTCATTGATTTGTTCATGTAGCGTTAGCCATGAAAATCCTTATCGGGAAACTTTTAATAGTTCCCACTACTGTTAAGTGCCTGATTCTACGACTAACTAAATTTAATCTTTGATTTGTTGATGGTTGTCTTGGTCTTCTATTTTATTTTGTGTTTTGCCCCTAAGAAATGTGCCTATTATGCAATCCATATGTGCGTAACTAATATGGCGGATTAATTTCCACTGCTTGTTTATATCTTTTGCCGCTTCTGTTGCATGCTTTTCCCAAACTTTTAGATTTCATTACTTCTTTGTATGTGTTGTTTTCCTGTTCGCTTAATTATCGCGGAATGGAGCTTGCTTTTCATTCTAGCTAGTGCCTCAGATTAGGCTTAATGTTGCATCATAGTTGCTCATGTAAGATACCTCTCTCTAATATAACATTTCCATATTCTCTATAAAAGACAAAAAGAGAAAATAGAATGGTTTCTTATTAATTGGGCTTTAGCCCTCCATTTATAATGGTACGGCAATACATGTTCGACCATAATATTTCAAGATACAATCGTTCTATATAGGATTCATAGCTTATTTGTCTTAAATCTCTAACATTTTCGGACACCCTTTGTGGCCCCAGATGCTAATTTCATTCAAGGTGGAAAAGCTTGTCGTATCTGCTATCCCAGAGTTGGTGGAGACATGGACTGAGGGTTTTGGGTTCAGGCCTATGAGTAATACTGAAAGGCAAAGTATAAACAGGATTAACCTAATGGTATTTCCTGGGACAGTATTACTGAAGAAACAGTTGTATGGGACAGAAGAAGCAGATGAACCATCAGCATCAGGTGAGTATTTTCCAATTACAAAATAGAAAAGTAACATTTCTGCATGTTCTTTGATTCTTTAGTGTATTGAGAGTAAAAACTTGGTGACACAGAGATGCATGATTCAACAACAGCTTCAACCTGGCCACCGATGCAGCAATCCAGTGAAAAGAGCTCTGTTGCTTCTGATAATGTACTTGAAGCAGCTGAAGTTAATGGCTTGAACAAACACATCTATGGCATTGAAGGACCGGGGTGCGAGTCAAACAATGCAGCTAATGAATCATCTCAACATTTAATTAGTCCTGATGAAGGGATTGTTGACAAGCCTCTGTTTGATGAGCCAACGGAAG
This sequence comes from Erythroxylum incrassatum, assembly GCA_026546855.1. NCBI lineage: Eukaryota > Viridiplantae > Streptophyta > Magnoliopsida > Malpighiales > Erythroxylaceae > Erythroxylum > Erythroxylum incrassatum. Next base: position 42,554,673 of record JANVCL010000214.1, on the reverse strand, counting down.
GAGAAATGTGTTCAAGTGCCGAACTTAAAGTTGAGAATGTTATAGTAGGGAAAAGTGAAGGGAGTAGGTGGCAGGAACAATTTTCAAAGCTGTCCTGCGAAGGTTCAGTTTCAGTAGAAGTTGGTAGCAATAATAGTAATGTTGAGTTTGTAAATCATGAGCCTTCTTTGGCCGGATATCCACAGCTAGTCTGTGAGTTTAATGGAAAGCAGGAATGAAGCCTTATATGGGACATATTCTTTTTTCCTTTTTATTTTTCCACTCAAAACCACATCTTACACTACACACATCTGATACAAACAAAACAACATTCTAAATCCATATGTAAAATTTAACATGTAAAGGTACAGTGTTTTCATAATCGATAAATCTATGATCTGTAATCTACAATAGTATGAAATTTATGATAAGTCGCAATAATGTTTTGTTGTAGAATGATACATATACGCTTTACTAAACTGTACTCTCACAAAATAACTTAGTTGAGAGAATGTGGAGTCTATGAAGAGTGAAAGCCCCTCTGTTTCCTCGCAAACTCGGCGACACATAAAGTAACACAAACCCCCACCCTTCTGTTTCCTTACAAACTCGATAACACATAAATCCAAACCCCCAAACCCAGTCTGTGATGTCTTAATAATGTAATATGTCATAATATGGTTTCTTAGAAGTTGGAACAAGCAGCCTGCTACAGTGCTATTCCTCTACTACATAATATTGACTAAACAGAAAAAAAAGGAAAATTATTTAACAAAGATGCCTTACTCTCCCAAAAACTTCCACTCCCGTCAATCTCCGTCGCGCAGATCAACGGCGCTACTACTCTCGTGCTTTCTCATCGGTGTCTCCGGCTTTGTCTTCGGCCTCACTACCCTTCTCGCCCCTCCCCGGCGCTGCCTCAACAGCTCGGAGCCCCGATCGGTTCGGGTTACCTGGGATACTAACACTAATAAGCATAAGCAAGAAGAAGGCGAACTCAGTGCATTTCTACAAAATGGTCAGAAGAAGAAGAGGCACAAAGTTATGGGTTTTGTTGGGATCCAAACCGGGTTCGGGTCTTCCGGTCGGAGGCGTTCCCTGCGACAGACCTGGATGCCTTCCGATCCACAGGGCCTTCAACGGTAAACCCCACATTTCATGTAAAGCTCAGATCTTTTAATACGATAATGAATGTGGCTATTCCTTACGTATGGATGTTTAAAGATAAAGATTGTGCTTCTTTTATCGGGACGCAGATTGGAAGAATCAACTGGTTTAACATTCAGATTTATTATTGGAAGAACTAATGATAATGCAAAGATGTTGGAGCTCAAAAGGGAGTTGGCAGAATATGATGATTTTCTGTTGTTAGATATTGAGGAACAGTATAGTAAGCTTCCATATAAAACGTTAGTGTTGATTTTGGATTTGCTTTGTTTTGTCATACAATCTGTGATGGGGAACCTTGGTGATCTGTTTTCTTGTACTGCAGACTAGCATTCTTCAAAGCTGCTTATGCGCTTTATGATTCCGAATTTTATGTTAAAGCTGATGATGATATATATTTGAGGCCAGGTGAATAACTTTGTGAAGCTAGTTTATGATTATGATTATGATTATGATTTAATTGCATTGGTTTCTCTTAGTTTATATAAATGCTTGCTTCTTTCTATTACATGGCAGATCGTCTTTCAATTCTGCTTGCAAAAGAGCGTCCTCACCCTCAAACATACCTTGGTTGTATGAAAAAGGGACCAGTTTTCACTGATCCGAAGCTTAAATGGTCAGTTTGGTCTAATCATTCACAAATTTCATTCACAACAACATATAAATCATTCCCAAATTAAACTGGATATCTGATTTGTTATTTTCATTAATTTCATTAAGATTGTTTTCAGAATTAGCTTCCCTCATTTTCATGCCACAGACCAGTGCAAAAGTTATGATCCCACCTTATAATCATGAACAATGAAATTGCCTTGTCATCTTCATATTTGCAGGTATGAGCCACTATCCCCTTTGCTTGGCACAGAGTACTTTCTGCATGCTTACGGCCCGATATATGCTCTTTCTGCTGATGTTGTTGCAAGTTTAGTAGCACTTAGAAATGACAGGCAAGTTTACTTATCGCCATTCTGAGGGTCTCCCTAAACTATTTGTTTGTCGTACTAATTCATGGTTTCTGCAAAAAAGCATGTAAGATGGTTATGTCCTTCTTGTTTCCATGTCAACCTCACCATAATACTGGAAGCTTTTACAGTTTTGATGTTTGTCCAATCTTCCCCTTCTATTACTTATCCAGATTCATTATTTTTCTAGCTTATGTCACACGTCGCTCTGGTCAGAAATGTTGCTTTCCCTTCCACATTCTTGATGCAAGGAGATAGATTATGATTAATGGAAATTAGGAAGTGTCCATTTTTTAGAAGGATTGAAAATTCTTGTTTCTGTTTTATCAGTTCAAATACAAAACCAACCCTATCGATACTCAATCAAAGTGCAAGCTTGAGATGGTGCTTTCGACTCAAGCTTCGAGTTGAGTCATCTGACACAAAGAGAAGTATTTTATGGTGCTTTTCAATCATTATTGAGCTCACTGTACTAATGGTACTTAGTAACAGCCAGTATAATTTTGTACTGAAACCCTGTATTTTTCCATTGTACTCCAAATTAGCAAAATAAATTACCATATTGGCCAAACATCTGCCAGCTTGGGCAACATTTCCTAGCACATCAACCTTGTCCACTGGGCACATCTTTATCTTCAAAATCTTTCCTGTTCTTTCTTAATTACTTACCCGCTGTTCTTTTCTCCCCTTCCTTCCTCTCCTTTCCACAGATCCATGCTAAATACTGGAAAGACAACTTTCCGTAGCTTCTTGCCAAGAAGTTGAATGACATCTTTTGGCACAAAAAGAAAAATAAAGAGAGAGTTTTGTAAAAAATTGACACATTTAACTGTTTTTACTTGGGTATTAAGTTAAATTTGTAACCTTTTGAAGATAATTTTGCACTTTGGCGTATTTATTGTTATGTTTATCAGCTTTATGAAATTTCATTACAACAGTCATCTAGATGTTGACCATAAATAGAATCCATTACTATAATGTATTAACTGGTTGATACATAAAGCATCCTCTATTATATCTCCATAACAAAGACAAACATGCATGCTATACCAGGTGCCCTCTTTTTGCACGATCAGCTTATATCTCACCTTGTTAGTCACAATAGGCTTGCAATTACTAATTGTACTTGATTCAGCTGAAAAGGAGGGCATGAATCATCCCAGAGCTAATTTATCAACCACCTTTTCAAATGTGTATTTTGGCCTTTATTTAGGTCCATATACACCAAACCATCCAATGCAGTTAGGTGGAATATGATTTGAAGTCTATTCTGATGAGGCCTTAATGTGTAGGTTGGGCAACTAAGCTAATTGATATTGGATCCAACAAACTTCGTTTCGATTCTCACCTAATTGTCTTGTGTTAACCTTCACTTGGCGTTGTGGGCCAGTTGAAATCTGGTTCGGGATTTAAAGTTGCTTCAGCTCTGTAATATTGAGTGCATTTAACTCAATTAACTGAGAATCCGCTTGCATCTTGGATCTAGGCCACCATGTTTGATTTTATTTGTCTTTTATTTGTTTTTTTGGTACAGCTTCCGAATGTTCAGCAATGAAGATGTTACAATTGGTGCATGGATGCTTGCAATGAATGTTAATCATGAGGACAATCGAGAATTATGTGCCCCTCAGTGCACGGATTCTTCAATTGCTGTGTGGGACATTCCAAAATGTTCAGGTTTGTGTCCCTGTTACCAAATAAATAATAGATGCGTATTTTAAAGCACAAGATATTTAGGAGTTGCATAGTGATTTCGTTTTGATATACAGAGAAGACAATATGACATACATGAAACTTAGTTCTCAGATTTAGCTATGGTTTCTTATGATGATAGAAATTAATTTTTCATCCAGGAAGATGATTCAGTTTTGAGGAAATCGTGAAAGTTATATTGACATTACCCTGTATGCAGGTCTCTGTTTTCCTCAGTCCAGATTGTTAGAACTTCATAAGAAGGATAGCTGCTCCAAGAGCCCAACTATGGCATCAGATGATTAATACTTTTGCGGGCTTTTCAAAGTCACCATGTTTAAGAGCGATTTAGGAGTTACCCCTTCAAGTTTGGCATGCTGAGGTTAGAGAACGTCTGATCATTTCCTTCGATCCATTTTTGCTGACAGTGCAGTTTAGCTTCGCCCTCCCTCGCTCTCAGCTTTCCATTTCTTTCTTGTCTATCCATTTTTGTTATAGTTTGTCATTCCTCTTGTGATGTAAATTAACACAACACAAGTTTGAACAATTGTTCTAAAATCTGTGATAAGAAAGTTCTGCTGTATGATTGCTCTGTAAACTTCCAGTTTGATCAAATAGAAAATATGAAAGAAATTATTAACCAATAGTGGCGATGAAGCTAGCAGATGGATAATCAGTCAAATAGACGTCTTTATGCTGGTTTTTACTTGTTTACTTGTATGCATTGTGTTCCACCGTACGTGGTTACATGCATCGGCCGTCTTATTAACCTAAACAACCTATTAGAAACATGTAAGGCCTTGTATAATTAACTGGTTACAGAGATATGATTGTTTTCTGAAAAAATAACCCCACGAAGCCTGACGTCAGTAAGAGCATATATACTTGTATTCTTAGTGGAAGGTGTTGGATTTCTTATTGTTGCAATTGCCTATGAGAATGAAAACTTCTACCACTAGTAAGGACTCTAATTAAATCTTGCATGGATCATAGTATTTATGAACCAGTATTCAATCTATATTTGTTCTAGGCATAACCTTTTAACAAAAATATAGGCACTCCCAACGTTTCAATCAGAAGTGGAGATGTTTAAATTATAAACAGCTATAGATAAAAAGAGCAGGAATTTGATTCTAGGAAATTATATAAAACATAAAAATGAAACTATCGAAGTCATATTCTCCTTAACTGTTTAATCTGAATAACAGAGGCAGTCTGGAAGAGTACCGAAGTCGAGAGATGCGACGAACAAGCCATTTTGAGACTACTTTGCATCAATGAACTCCGTCCCAGCTAAGCTCAGACATTCAAAGGATTTTCTGCTAACTGATATGCTATCTGTCCTACATCTCCTGGCCATCTGGCGCCACCCACTTCGTCACACATGATTTCTGTAATGTCTGAGGATTGAAGTACATCAAACACGACTGAAATCTTGAGATTATAATATGCGCCTATTTACGACTCTAAGACGGTATTTAAAACAATGAAAATATGTAACGTGAGTGCTGCTGAAACCTCTCCAGTATAAGTCAAATCTGGTTTCTACACTTGATAATCGCCTCGATGTGATTTTTTCATAGATATTAGAGATGAAAAATACTTTATGGCCAGCGTAGTGGTGACCACTGTCATGTAGGCATACATTATGTATAACTATTAGCCATTAGGTGTTGGATAATATACAAATTACCATGATTAAGTATAGAAGGTAAAACAACTAAAAAGTATGTGAGAACAAGTACTGGAAACTTATTTTCCAGTTTAAAGTTTCATGTTTTTATTGGTTTCTTTACCATTTTTTAAATCGTTTTTACTTGTTATTTCCCATCTACAACACAATCAAGCAAACGTTGTTTTCATTTCTTGTTATCTTTTCACGTAAAATCACTTACAAAGTTAACTTGTAGGAATCTCATCTTGGAGAATAAATGCGACTCGTTAGGAGTCATTACTTAAAAAGAAAACAACAAATTAGAGAGGAAAAAAAACCAGAGAGCTCAAGATGAAAAGAAGAGGTTGTTATTGAAGGAATCAGAGTTGCATAACATAAAAACACAGGATTATTAGCTGCAATTCATGAAGATGAAAGTTTACCCAATTAGGCTCGGCAGTAGGTCAGGCCGGACCTGGGTTAGGTAGTTTGATCCAGGTCTAAGCTCAGCCCGAATAGGAATCAAATAGTTCGAGGCCTGATTGGACTCAGGCTTGGTCCGTTTTTTAAATAAATGTTTTTATTATTTATATATCTATATATTTATATATAATTTAGAAATGAATAAATTGAAACTAAATTAATTTTTAAGGGAAGTGAACAGAAAAGATTACATATGAGAAATGCAATATTCATTTAATTAACACAATTGCTTAATGAAAAATGAGTCTTTTAATGAATAAATATATTAAATGTATATATAAAAGGATAAAATGAATTAGTTGAGACTAAATTCATTTTTAAAGGAAATGACCAAAAAATTATATATGAGAAATGTAACATTCATTTAATTAACACAATTGCTCAATAAAAAAGAGTTTTTTTAATGAATGTATATATTAAATATACATGAAATGATAAAATGAATAAGTTGAAGCTAAATTCAGTTTTAAAGAAAACAAAAAAATCAAAACAAAGATTATCAACGACCTAATATTATTCAAAAAAATTTAATGATATAATTTTCCAAAGTCAAAATGAAATTATCAATTAATGATGGAGTCTCGATGGAGTCTTCGAGAGTGGAAACCAGAGACTAGAGAGCAAATATTGAAGTTGACAATCTACCAAAAAAATAAGTAAATAATTATATCTTCAATTACAAAAAACTAATGCAGTCATATGAAAAATAAGTAATTCTAAAATCAAAGATTAAAGGTAAAATTTTGTAGTATAGGAAAGGGAATAACTAATCGTTATAATTAGGATCGTCAATAGTTTGTATAACTTCATCTATATATAAAAACATTATTATGAAAATAATATCTAGTACAATAATAATTGCTTTAAATGAATATTAAGCATGTGATAATAATTAATAAACAATTAAACATACCTTCATCATTAAATATTTTATCAAAATATTTTTAGTAGAATGACTGGTCATCTCCACATTAGTACTTATGGATGTATTAATATAAAATTTAAAAAATATAATATAAAATAATATTATAAAAAATTGATATATCTTAAAGAAAAGAGTTTACCCTCAATATCTTCATCATCTAACTAACTTTGGGCACACATAAGGGCTTCCACAGTATAGGATGAAATCGAGCATAATGAGAACTACTAATCTGACCGTTAGTACTAAAAGCAAACTGTGAACCAATAGTAGATGATGGAATTGTTAATATGTCTCTAACTTCATCATGCTATAAGAAGTCCTATCCCTTTTTTTCTTTCATAAATTGTGTAAATGAGAATATCAAATTGCTCTTAGAAGATGATCCCGAATGTTAACCTGAAGTTGAAGTTGAACAACCTGAACTACTGAGATACTAAAATTTGTCTATTCTCAGTTGATAATCATTTAACAAATCATACTATAATTGTTAAATGATATTAACATACTCTTGAGCAAGATTACCACACAATATGTTATATATAAAATTAAATCCTTCTATCTTATATCTCAGGTCCAACACAGATATGACTGTCACAATGTGTCCAACTAATACTAGTAAGAATTGAGCATCTTCGTCATCTACTCTACCACAACCTGGATTACCTTATTGAAATCAAACATCCAATCAAATATAGCTTTCTTGATCTCATACGTATTGGTAAAGCAACTATATGAAGTTGGATATTTTGTTCCCGAGAAATATTCAGTAGTAGTATAAACTATTTCCAGCTTAGTACAAAGTTCTTTAGCCAACTTCCATTACTCTTCTGTAGGTAAACAAGTATATTGAGAATCTCTTTGTCTTAACCTGGTAAACACCTCAACATATATGATTTTCGACTTTAACATCTTGAGATTGAGTTCTATTTGGTAGGACAATTCAATACCATCTTCTTCATCCTCGAAACACATATTTGTCATATTTTTCAACTCATTTAGGTGTTGCACTCTAATATACTACACTGTCCATAATCAAATGTATTGCTTCCTTTATCATCTCCAACCCATCTTTTACAATCAAATTAAGAATGTGGACAAAAGAACGCATATGGAACAACCTGCCACTAACCAACAAGCTCTCAACTCATAACTTGTTCTTCGCTTTTCAATTATTGCATCATTTATGCTATCATTATCAAATGTAAGGTAAATAACTTGGTGTCGAGATTTCATTCTATTAAACACTCGACCAACAAAGTTGTTAAATTTTTGCTTATATGTGATGACATCACATAAATAAACCTACTATTTACAAAGATGAACAAATATCAATCATAGCGTAATCAAAAAATAAATGTAATAATATTAAAGAATATAATTTACCTCAATAATCTACTGCGTATAGTCCAATCATTGTTAATATAATATGTTGTCACCGCCATATATCAGCTATTCATATATTTGTTGTGATGGCAACTCGTCCTTCAATATTCAACAATGTTTTTAAAATTTCTTTCTTTTAATCCTCATATATCTTTATAATGTCTTTCTTCAAAGTGTTATGAGTTAGGATCTTGAAAGTCGATTACAGTGAGATAAGCAACATCCGAATTCTTTTGCTATCAACTATAGAGAGTTGATTGTTTAGAAATTATTAACTCATACGCTACTCGTAATAGAATAGAAAGAATGAGCGATAAGGGAAGAGAGAGAAACAATAAAGAGAGAGAGAAAGTAAGACAACAACACAAATATTTTTCATTGTCTAGCATTACGTTACAATGGTTATCTAATACAGTAGAAGAAGATTATGGATAATGTCACGTGTCTTCTTCTGACGTTAGGTTGTTAAGGTCGTTGTTTGATACATTGCGTATTCATTTATTTACTAATACCTAACCTTCGACGTCATTTCCATCTTCTTCTTCCTCTGTATTGTTTTAGTAAGATATTCATAACATTTCCTCCCCCCTTCAAAAATAGTCTTGTCCGTTAGATTGATGTCCGGGAACCTTTTTTGCAGTTCAAACAAGGTTTTTCCTCCTTGGATTCTCCTTGCCACTGAACTAGTAATTGTGTAACTGCTCGGTTGTAGCGCTTGACCATTCTTTTATCACAAACAGCTACAGAAATTCTTTTCGCCTCTGTTATACTAGCCAATAATTGGTTCGATGTTGTTATATTACCTGAGACATTTTTTTATTGGGACACGTGAATGATAGGATGAATAGAGGAATTCTCTGGAAATTTCAAAGTATAGGCCACCTTATTTACTTTTATGATGATCTGGTAAGGTTTGAAGTATAGAGGTTCCAACTTCTAGTTATGTCTTCGTTGCAGTGAATGTTGTCTGTATGGCTGTAACTTTACGTTAACCCACTCCCCCTTTTCAAACTCTCTTTCTGACTATTTCTTGTTTGCCTGAGCCTTCATCCTTTGTTTTGCTCTTTTAAATGGAATTTAACGATTTGGAGCATCGCCTCCCTCTCTTGTAACACTTGACCAATCAGAACGTTACTCAAATGTCCAGCAACGTAGGGTACATACAGTGATGGTGGATATCTGTAGAGAATTTCAAATATGGTAGAATTAATTGTCGCACAGTGTGTTGTGTTGTACCACCATTCGACCATTGTTATCTAACTTGTCAATTTCTATGATGTATCACTATAAAAACATCGCAAATACGTCTCCAATGTATTATTGACTGCCTTAGCTAGTCCATCAGTCTGTGGCAAGTAAGCTGTCGACATTTTCATCTTAACATCTTGTAGTCTAAACATCTCCCGCCAAAATATGCTTGAAAAAAGGTGGTCTTGATCACTAGTTATCATTTCTGGCATCCCATGTAGCTTGAATGTAACATCCCACCCCCGACGGGAAGGGTAAAATCGTAATTTGACAAAGGTCGAGAGTGATTAGGACTAATTGGAAAATGTCATGCATACTGGTATGTACAAACAGTGAATTTGTGCACATGAAATAACTGTACATGCATTCATGATTATTTCCCGGTATTGGGCCTAAACGGCATTTTATTGTGATTTATGT
>JANVCL010000214.1:42515535-42532282 GCA_026546855.1 Erythroxylum incrassatum | reverse complement strand
ATACTCTTAGACATGATTGTATTCTCAGGTTTTGTTCTTTAATTTTTCTTGAAAAAGTCAAGAGAAAATTTTTTAGGGTTCTTTCTAATTAAATTTTTAAATAATCTTAAATCCTCTAAATTGAAGGTCAGATAAAAAAGTTATGTTGAATTTAAGAAGCAATATTTGAACTGTATATTAGATTAATTAGACTTAATTTAATTTTGTAGAAAAATAATAGTTAATTTTAAATTAACAAAATCAATCCTAAAATAAATTAAATTAGTTTTTTGAATGAATATTTTAGATCAAACTAAAATATTATTAATTATATAAAATTAAATTAACTCTAAATAATTCAATATCTAATCTAGATAATATTTCTTAAATTCGACATAACTTTCTCAACTAAATTCCAATTGAGATCATTTAATATGCTATGAAAAGTTTAGGTAATGCTATAGAAATTTTATGTTTTAATTTTTTTAGGAAAATATCTATAGCTAGACTGTTAAATATTTCAAGTCTCATATCCATATCTTAACACATAATCAAAAATACTTAACCCTTAAAATTTTTTAAAAATTACTTATAATCATTCATATATTTAACATAATTCTAGAAAACTTATCTTTATTCTTAAAATTTAAGATATGTAAATGTAATTAGCTAAAGACGTGAATTGCAACTTAATGTTTCATAAAAAAGTGTAATTAAGTCTTTATCATTATTTTCGGTGTCACTTTGCATCCTAACCATACTAAAATAGTACTTACTACACCCTAAAAATGGTAATATAGATAAAAGGGGCTTATTTAAACTTTTTGCAAAATGATAACATGAAAATTACGCTTGTAGATATTATTTAAAAAAAATCATTTTTAAGATCACATCTATGCTTGGTAGATTTAAATTCTCTAGTTGTCACATGCCATAGTCTAATTTATAAATCATATACTAAAAGTTACTAAAAAATTCAACCTACTTATGATTTTGGGTGTTACCTGTATCATTTTTAAAATGTTAAGATGTAACATAATATGATAGATATAGGTAAAGATTAACTTGGATTTTTTAAGAAACGTTAACGGGCAATTTGTACCTTTTGCTAAATATAATTATATAGCTTCGTCAATGAGCGATATTTAATCATCTCTTCAATGTCTTGAACTTTGGGCATGACTTCTTTGTTTCTAGTCTTAGCCCATAGCATAAACTTCACATTTGCAAGTTCATCACGAAGGAACGCTCATGTCACATATTAAGCTTAAGCTCATTAGTTGGATCTGCGATAAGCCATTACCTGGTAGGATCAAAATTTTCAAGCCCCCAGTCGAGTCGAACTTAAGTATCTACTAACACAGTTCAACAAAATAATAGATCGTAACAATAGAATAGTACATGGTTTATCAAATCTGCAGAAATGATCAACCAATCAAGCTGGAAAGTCCTACAAAATATACTTCGAGTCTCCTTCCAGAACAATAATATCTACCTAGGCACTTTTTAAATCAAATGGCTAAAAATTAAATTGAAAGTTAAATCGGTAAAATTAAAGTTTAAAAGTTTAAACCGGTAAGAGTAATTAAAGATTGAATAAAAGTGAAGAGTTTGAAATGTGATTAAAAGAAACTATTTTTTTATGGAAGAATTTAAATTTTAATTAAAAAATGAGACCATTAAATAAAAATTATTTAGATTTATAAAAATTAATTAATTTATAAAAATGAATCGATTAATTAATAAATTAATTAGTTTTAAAAAATAAATATTTTTAAATAAAATTGAATTAGAAAGTTAAACTGAATCAAAAAATTGATTGGTTTAAAATTTTACAGTTGACTTGACTAAACTGATTTAATTTTTCAATAATTACTTTAAAATATTCCAAAAGACGATTGTGGGGTCGGTAATTATATATCACAAGTTTTAAGAACTAAAGGTGTTAAGAGATTTTTTTAGTAAAATTCAGAGATCAAAGAAAACACTTTTTCTTATTATTGTTCATGAATTCCTTCAAGATTTGTAAAAATTGCATGTAATTCGATTTTAAGTACATGTAAGATGTCGTGTGTTGATTTTAGGTTGTGTTATTGGAATAAATGTAAGTATTGTAGGATGGAGTAAATCCACGTAATAAATTAACCAATTACGAGCTTGGTTAAAACTAGGAAACGTGAGGGGTACATTGCATTGAATGATCTTCAACCTCATCAGAGTCCACGAGTTAGACAGTTGTTCCTTCGATATAACAACAATAAAAGACCAAGAAATTCGTACAATAAGACTAGCTTCACATGGATTGATCACTCTCTCTTTGAAATGTAGGATGAAGCGGAACACTGTAACCACGAAATGTTGCCTTGAAACTTCTATCAATCCATGAATCTTCTCCAAACCGGGTGCTGGTTCCATACTCTTTGAGCTATGAGATCAATAGGCACATTCTTGGTCTCGGGCAACAAGAAGACTACGAACACACTCATTACAAGTATCCATGCAGCAAAGAAAAAGAAAATATAGGCACGCATATGACACATCATAGATAAAAATGCCTGGGCTATGATGAAAGTGAAGAGCATGTTGGTACTAACTGCGAAGGCAAAACCAGCTGCTCTCGTCTCTACTGGAAATGTTTCACTTGGTATCAACCAACCTAGAGGACCCCATGACCATGCAAACGACATAACAAACAAGCACACTAGCACTACAATCAATGCTGAAATTGGTTTTGTGAGTGATCCTGTTGCTGTCAACTCAAATCGTAGAAGAAATCCAATTGTAATCTGCATAACAACAAAGATTGACGAATGAATGTACGTAAGAAACATTCTTGTATAATAAAAGCAAGTTCAAGAAAATAAAATTCATACTCTAAGTTCAAGCAAGGAAAATCCATACCATACAAACGAACATTTGTATGCAAGCCTGAAGAAGCAACTTCCTCCTCCCGATCCTATCCACTGCGTAGATTGAAACCAATGTGCTCAAAACATTCACAGTTCCAGTGATCACAGAAGACAAAAGTGAAGCATCATTCTTGAATCCAACAGTTTCGAACAAGACAGGGGCATAAAACATAATAGCGTTGATTCCCGTGAACTGTTGAAACACTTGAAGCAATATGCCTATAACTAGAGGAGGAACACTAGCACGCTTCATGAGGCTTCTAAATGGATTCTTCACTTGTTGGGCGACTACACAAGCATTCTTAATCTGTTTAAATTCATCATCAACATTGCTCACACCTCTGATCTTCTTAAGTGCTGCATATCCTTCCTCCTCCTTTCCATTCTCAACAAGGCTGGTTGGTGTTTCAGTAATGAATATGGAGCCTATGAACAGAACTGCAGCCGGCACACTTGCGAGTCCTAGAGATACTCTCCACCCATTTGGATACATCTTCGATGTGCCGTAGTTTACAAGATTTGCAATCAATATTCCTATGGTAACAAAGAGTTGGAACAGAATGTTCACTGCCCCACGACGCTGAACCGGTGCAATCTCTGATAAGAACAATGGAACTGCCTGCAAAACGTTTCGAGATGTAATTATATACATATCACCCTACTTGTTAAGAACATTACAAGTCTGATGAAAAGAATAGAGTATAGACCTCATTTCCAAAACCAACTCCCACACCAAGGAAAATCCTGCCTACTATTAACATTGCAATGTTTTGAGCACCACCACTGAGGCCAGCTCCTGCCAAAAAAAATACTGACGCAACAAGAATTGTGGGCTTCCTGCCAAATTTTTCACACATTTTGGATGCAACGAAACTGAAAATAAGAGCTGCAAGGTAGAGCGAAGATGTAAACAGCTGAAGTTTTTGATCATCATATTTGCAGTAATTATCTTCTGTAGCGTGGAGTTTTCTCTCGTGGACCTTTGGAAAGAACTTGATCAAAAAATCATCCATTCCAGTCACTCCACCTAAAACCAATGAAGGTGTATAAGTTCGGTTCCAAACTTGTACTCAACATAATAATAGATGAAAGTATTCTTTACTATGCTCGATAGACACAAGAAGAGTACCTGAAATCCCAATGTCATAGCCAAACATTAGACCACCAAAAGCTGCAAGAATCCAACATATGACTGCATAAGCTGTGAGCTTTGATGGGAAAGCATTCTTCTCAGTATCCATCGTCTTTCCGATAGCAAGATACTTGTTTTGCCAACTAGAGGGTAATATATTGCTTTGATTAACAGAAATGAAATGCACAAAAAGCTACGTTCTTGTTTTGCATACGAGTAAAGAAACCAAATCTTGCAGGTGTATAATGACGTTCTTTTGCCTCATTTTTATAGATGCAATGTCTACACTAGACAGGCTTGAATCGCTAGATGTTTGAGATTAAGATAAATTTGCCAGATAAGTTAATGATAGTTCAATGTCAAATTCTATAATTAGTTACTTTCCTAATAAATATAGTAAAACAGATAAAAGTTCCTGTTAAAGTCAACTGCAATATGTTTTCTTACTTTAAACAAATTCAAAGAATTGGAAAATATCCATTAATGCATGAATGAAAACAGGAAGCAAGTTGGATTTTGTTAATTTTTAGTTTTTCTATCCCTTCCGAACACAATTGTTACTTTAGCTTTTTTTTTGTTATTAATATTTCCAAATTTCACTTATTTATTTTCTTGTTTTGGTCTATAATATATCCTCACCTTTTCTTTTCTCTACAATATTATTATTTTAATTTTTTTTCATATAATACTTTAATTACCAATATTTCTAGTAAACCTTAATAAAGGAGGAGCTTTTGGCTGGTTTTCGTAAAAGTGACCGATGTTTTAAGCATGGCTTACCTACGCCTCATTGTAGGCTTCTATTTTAATAAATTACTAGATATTATCAACTTTGGAACGAAAACTCTGATAGAAAAATACGAATGCACAGATAAAGTTGTTCTTTTTTATGGGACTTAAATAGGATTTGGGTCCTTTTCATTTCTACTGACCTTATGTTTGAAGTTGGTGCAGTGGGCAAACGTTGCAGCTATGCATGCCACAACTATCTGTGGCCGGTGTGCAGCAAGCATTTGCAGTCGCAAGCCACGTTCCTGTACTCCAGGATCTAATACTCTGTTGAGCTCCAAGTTTCCTTGATCATAAGGATTCTTTTTCTTAAGAAAATTGATTTTCTTTCGATTCTTGTCATGAATTACTTGGAGATGATTGTTCTGCTTTCTGGAGAAAGACCTACCTGGAAAGTTGAAAGACAGAACTGCAGACTGAAAGTAGCACGGGAAACTATATGTGCAGAACGGCCACCAAATTTTGATACAAGTCTTTTGTGATTCTTCATTCTTTTTGTTTGGTTGATTGTCAGAAGTTTTAGGTATATGATTTTATTTTAATTTGTTGTGCTACATTCTTTACAAACTTATAATGAGAAGATTAGATCATCAGCAATCTTTTTTATTTAAATTGAAATGATACCTCTTTTCCAGGTACTGTATGCTGACTCGTAAAATTTCAGGTTGATTAGCCATGTTCTTCCTGGTTTCATACCAAGGTTTCATCTCACACGTAGTTCTGGGCTTAAACACATAAATTTTCTTGCATTATGACATTACGAGGCCAGAAATAACTGGACAAACACAGCCATACACGTGATAACAGGCCATGGAAAACACCATTTTCTGACATGTAATCATTGTTTAAGTTGAGTGTCATGTTCTTCCTAAAACGTGTTGCGTGGAGTTGAATGTAACTTTGGAGAAAAACCTTCAGGTGCCAACATTTTGCAAAGAGGAAGTTCCAAGTTATAAAGTTTTAGCTGGATCATGAAACACGGTCATGAACTTTGTGGAACATGATGCTCGAGGGCTGTACAATTTGCTATCACCTAAAATGCGCGCCGAGCAAATAACAATAACCAAATGATTACAAGCAGCTGATGGTTCTCCTTTGACCCATAGCTGCAGACTTTTAAGCGTATCCTAACAAAGCAAATCCTCTAAAGATCTATCAAGTCTACTTAAGGGAAGTCGAATCGCATAAACTAGTTCTGAAGCTTACACAAGATAGTACAGCAGCAGTAGGTATGATGCACCTCAATAAAATCAGTTCAACTACATAGGACAGTCGAGGGATGTGTTGGTTCACTCGAATGGCAATACTCTACTCTCCTTGTGCAGTTTCTGGCGTTCTCAGTTCATCACGTTCTTGTATGAAACTTGTAGTTGGCTCCTTATTTTGAGATGCCTGATTCTCCCTCATGTTCTCCTGCAAAACCTTATTAAGCTCTAGGTATTAGTTTAGAACTCATTTATAAATCTTAAAATTTGGTGGGCATATGATTAACAGTAGTATTTCATGGTTGAAGGGCTATATAAATATTAAAATTTCAAGTTATGTGGCCTAGGATTTAACACTACTAACTTTCTAGTGCAGGCTTCAACGTACCTGCAAAAGTTCAGTCATTTTGCCAGCTCTATGGTGTTGTTCTACAGGCCTTGACACAACTAGAGGGTGGTTTGGAAGATGAGGTTGTAGAGCTTGCAAAGGCTCAATAGAAAGGGCCCGATCTGTGCCATTATCCTCATCCTCCATGCTGTGGTCAGAATCTTTTGGGGACAACTTATTAGCTGAGCGGCTAGTAGTTTCCATCGACTGGGATGGAACTTGAACCCTATTAATTACTTCGGTTAAGAGTTTCTCAAAAGGCATGCCTGTCTCTCTCATAGATTTAGCTTCTCCTTCATGTTGTGCCTCAGTCAAACCTGGGACAAAAGGATGAGCTTCATTCTGCAGAAGCATGGTCTGCTGATTATTTTGAGATTGAAAATGAGGAAACTGGTTTTCAACTGCCAGTCCCTGGATTATGACAGTTGAACCATTAGACGAATGAGCAGTCTCTAATATGTTTTTGCCTTCAGAGGTCAACTGATAACTAGCTTGTTCTGCAACTAAAGATGGTTCACCAGGAGCTGCTACCCCATTTGATAGATTGACAGACTGGACCACAACAGGCACAAAGGTGCCTCTTGATTCACCTAAAGGAGCGCTTTGAGGCACTTGTTTGACTTTTGAGGATGCTGTGTTAGCTGTGTGAGACATATGACCAGTCCCATTTCTATCTCTAGACCTAGAATTATGGCCTTGGACCTGACTGTAGTTTTCTCTTGGCAGCGGAATCTCATTTCTTGTGATCATTTGAGTACCAGGGGCTACATCATTGCCTGCAGAAACAGGGACATAGTGTCCAGGTTTAAAAACAACACCCTTCAAAGTGGTCTCAGAGTTCCCAACCCTGACTGTGAGCAGATAACCAGCATCAAATGCAGCCTCAATTACACCATGAACTACCTGACCCACCACGGCATCATTTGCATTGGTAAGTGGTTCTATTTGGTGTGGCTGATTTACATTGACTCCTATTGCAGGTCGAACACGAGCGTTATCTTCACGGTTTCTATTTTGATCTCTTGAAACATGACCATTTCCCCCTTCAGGATCTGGTCTTGGATACTTCCGTGGTCGACCACGTTTGCGCTTAACAGGAAGAATGGCTTGTGCACCAAGATCGTTACCTTGACTTGCTTCATTCATCATCTAGAAGAAATTCGTAGCAAAAAGATCTTATATGATACCTCCCTGCACTGGATATAGCAGTTGTCACTGAATATAAACAAACTAATCTTACTGAAGAGCAATCAGTTAATAGTGGCACCGCAAATGATAAATTTTTAGCACGAAGCTCAACTGATCCAACCAACAACAGTCACTGATAACTGAAGAGAAGTCATAAGAGACAATAATTTCGATGTTACAACACTAAAATATTTGATAACGGAAAAAAAATTTAACTTGAATCAGTCAATAATATCTCCAAGTGACCATCAGAAACTATATCACGCAGAACATCTATTCTCTGAAAATTTTTCATGCAATATTAAGTCTTAAACAACATTCCACACATAGTAGTCCATATATTCTGAAGCAAAAATATGTATACATCCCCAAACCCATTTAACTCAACCCACTTTCACAAAAGGAAAATAAAGAACACAGAATATTTTTCCTGAAAAGAGGTATGGTATGAATTAGATACTTCCCAACCTTAGCATTAGCCACCAAAAGTATTCAGAACACAGATGCGCCTATGTTATCTATACAGGGCTGGTCTTGAAAAAATCCACAAAAACGGAACCTCCTATAAACATGCTCTATCATGTAAAGGTTTAACAAACAGCACCATAAAACCATTATAAAGCCTATCACCTGGATCTACAGTTGCAACTCTATACAAGTTCTGAAATTATACAGGATGGCCAACTCGCTGCCTTCAATTTAAACACACTTATTCTTACAACTGTCAAATTAATGGTCACTGATTGCAATTGCCAGTGAAGATGAGATCCTAACCAGGGTATATAATATGTAATCACACAAGGTCAATCATTTATCCAATTTTCATTGCTTAATCAAAGGTCAAAGGAAGAGTGTACTAAAGGTGCCCACAGCCTTTGAGCATGATAAAGCATGTCCACACCAAGATTTGACGCAATCAGCTTATGATTGGCACTCTGGTTGCATTAGCAACCCAAGAATTATGAAGAGTGGGTAAAACCCAATAAAAATCAAAAGGCATGTTGACATCAAATAGATAGATACATAATAATTAAATATGTAGGAATAAAAAACCATCAGTTTAATTCAACACTTTCCTTCTTTGTTTCCATCAGTCAAGACTACATGCTAAATCTTCACAAAATATATGGCAACATTTGTGTGTACATATGTACATACGTATTCCATAGAGGATAAACTAGAACTAAAACCCCTCATCAAAACTAGCTTCTTGGATGGCATATTGGCATTAATGCATTAAAAATGACTCTAAACCAAGTATGAAATCAACTGGAATTCAGCAGAATGTTAAACAAACAAAAGAACAACATAAACAAACTGTTATACAACCTCAAATCTATTCAAAATCATATAGATGGAGAATATGTTTGTGAAAAATTACACAACTTAATAATTAGCATTTAATATGTGTTGGCTATATTCTGATTCTCATTTCAGATGTTACTTAGCATTTCCAACTATTTTTGTACATAGAGATTCACATAACACTTTGAAATACCAAAAACTTAACCAGGGTTTCGTGGCTAGCAACAAAAACAACTTGATTAGGTTCAACTAGAGAAACCCATTTACTTGGTCAGGAGACTCGTTGAACATTGTAATCATAAATATCCAAGTATCCAAATTGTTTATTCCAAAATTTTCCAGAGTGATTTTAGAAGCATTATGTTGGCTTTAATTCAGTTAAAATACATAGATTTACTACAGTTGGACGTTAGATTAATTGGTTTAAAGAATAACATAAATATCTATGGCTTCATTTTTTATGTAATGATAAAACTATATTATTCTGGTTAGCTTCATAGCGGTCCTCTTTCATTATCAATCTAAATGAAAGCAGCTGAAGCAACTAAAAATAAAAATCATCCACCTGAGCCAATAAAAAGTTTCTTTTTTTTTCTAGCAAGAGAATCACCAATATGTTTGGCAAGCAATTTGAGTTGCTGTACGCCGGAATAGAGAAGCAATTGTGAAAAAGTAGTATTGAGTACTCATATTTCAAATATCAGAACTTTAATAAATAAAAAAATGGAGCAGGAGATAGAGTAACATCATAGCAGAAATAATCATTAACGAGCGAAAAGAAATTACCTCTAACAAAATATACAGTTAATTATACACAATCACAACTAGTAAGAGATTTAACAGCCGTGACAATTCAAGAGTACCTAAAATAACTGCTACTAAGCTAACAACAAAATTTGCAGAAGATGGAAAAGAATTGAGAGATACCAAGACTTCAGCTTTCACAAAAGAAAACACACAAAACTCCCAGCCCATGTTTGGTTTAAAGTGCAAACTTCAAAATCTCACGTCTTTAACCATCCAGAACTACAAAAGTAATCTTAATTTACTTCTTACAAAGGGCAGAAACAATAACAATCAATAAAACAGGGAGAAATATAGTAACCCAAAATCTTATCTCCTTAAGAGTATCCTAGAACTGGGATTTGATTCGAGGAACCAATAAGTCTAACCCAACAAAAAAAAAGAACGGAGCAGGAAAAGGGATAATAATAGTAAGCAAAATAGCACACATGCAAAGCAAGGAAAAAAGATGGAGGCATACCAAGTAGGAAGTAGCGCTCCCAGTGGAACAGTGCTTTTCTGGTAGAGAAAGCAAAAGCTCACAAACCCAAAACACAATCAAAACTAGGAAACTAGAAAAGAAAATTGGAGCTTTTCTGAGAAAAGATTAAAATTTTTCACTCGCCCGAAAGTTTAGATCACCAGAAGCTTTTGTATAAAATATCTTGTTCCAATCTCTGTTTTACATCTGTTTTCCACTTTAGTGTATTGTGTCTTGTGGCTCTTGTCTCAGAGACGGAGTGGACGAGGTCGTCCTGTGTGGGCCCGCGCAGAGAAAATAATTACGATACTGTACTGTGCTTTTATTGATATTCATTGAAGTCATCTTAAAAGTTTCAAATTTCTTAAGCATATTCTTACAATTTTTATTCGGAATTTATTTTGTGACAAGAAACCTAATATTTGTTAGAAATTTGAATATTTGATAATAAGTTAAAGATAATGAAATGATATTAATAATATTTTCGAGCTCATGAATGTTATTTATGAGATGATAATAAATAGGGATATGATCAAACACTTACCTTTCACATGAGTTATTGGATACATCTCCAATTGCTTTATTTCTTATTTTTTAAAATATGTTATTTTCTTCATTTTCATATTTCTATATACCATTTGAGTATTGTTGAGTTTTCTAAAATTTCTGCTTTTTATTATTTTTTGCTTTTGATATTAGCTTCTTTGTTCGATTTAGTACTTAATGTTTTCTGAATTTTATTATGATGATCTCTTTGCATATGATACTATTAGGTTTATGTCAAGATTGAAATTTTATGATTAATGATCTTATGGTTTAAGACATTTTGTATTTTTACATGTTCATTTTTTTATTTTTTTTTTAGATTTTCGTATTTTGTATGATTTAAAGTCGAATTTTTTGATATTTTATTACTCTCTTATCATCTACATACCGGTGCTTTTCTAAAAATAAAGAGATGATATATATTTTTTATATTTTAGTTTTAAAATATTTTTTAAAAGTCAAGTTATATTTTATATTTTATTTATTTTTGTATTTATTATAATTTTTTATATAGTGATTTAACGTGCCAATTTTACTTATTTACCTTTAACTTACATCAATCATTTATTGCGTATGTAAATTTATCAAAAGCAGCCCCTTTATTGTATAAAAATAAAGTTAAGTAATATCATATCTTCCTAAACTTCGTTTATTGTGGGACTTCAAATTTGCGGTGATTACGATTTGTGCACAAGATCGGGTAGCCTTCGTGGTAATTCTAGGAGAAGAAATGAGGAAGGTCGACACCTTGGTGTCAGTACACTTGCCAAATTCATTTGTGACATTGACTTTTTTATATAAAAATAATAGTAATCCGTCATATGGAACGAAGTCGGTATCTGGGGTAGGTTTGATGGCTTGAGGTGAAAACCAAAGCCACGGTGCGATACATTATTCAACAATAAAGAAGATAATGTCAACGTCAGGCAATGCCTTGTTGATACGTTTTCAAGACTATTTATATCACCTTAAGGATTGGAAGTGGCGAAAGAGTTGCCAATTTGTCAATGGTCCCATGTGCGGCTACATAAAATTGCATAGAGCTCGAGGAGATCCGGCATGGATGCCATAAAGCATTAAATACAATCGGAAAAATTAGCACATAAACTCGAAACTCGTGTTTAATTAGTCCTTTAATCCTTTGACTTAGGGAAACAATGGGCTTGAAACACCAAACCTGCAGAACCTCTTCTTCATCGGCTAATCTCCTATCTGCTAGATTCTCGACCATTCTCACTACATTAGCTTTTCTCTTTACCTCCATTTTCATGTTCATTTCCTCATTTGGGCGTCAACATCAACCACTCTCTTTTGCTGGGCAAACTTCATTTATTGGTGACCTTAGAGATGCCAGATTTCCATGGAACAAGCTTTGTTTTGGACCGACATCTGAGAGGCTCAAGCTTGCAGTTTTCTCCAAGACATGGCCTGTAGGTGCAGCACCCGGAGGCATGGAACGTCATGCTTCAACTCTATATCATGCTCTTGCTGTTAGAGGCCATGAAATCCATGTATTCACTGTGCCCTCGGATCGGAAGCAACACAGTGATATTCATGATGGTAATCTTCATGTTTATTTTGCTGCCAATGATCATGGTTCTGTCAATTGCTCACTTGCATTCGAGATATTCAACAAAATAGACAGGAATGGAGCATTTGATTACGTGCATACCGAGAGTGTTTCATTACCACATTGGAGAGCGAAAATGGTGCCTAATTTGGCGGTTACATGGCATGGTATTTGGTATGAAATTATGCACTCCAAGTTATTTGAAGAGCTCTTTTCCAATCCAAATGGGGTTTTGCCAGGTCCCATGACAGAACTTCAAGAATCAATGCCGAAACTCATTGAAGAGATTAGGTTCTTCTCTAGCTACAAACAACATATTTGTATAAGCAACAGTGCCTCCGAGGTACTAGTTAACATATACCAACTTCCTCAGAGGAATGTCCATGTCATATTAAATGGTGTGGACAATACGAAATTCGTGCAAGATCCCGAAGCTGGTGCAAGATTTAGAAGAAGATACGGTATTTCAGTTGAGAGAAGTAACGTCGTGATGGGAGTTGCAGGGAGATTAGTAAGAGATAAAGGTCATCCACTTCTTTATGAATCTTTCTCGCTGATCACAAAGCGCTATCCGGGTGTGTGCTTGCTTGTTGCAGGGTCTGGCCCCTGGGGAAGAAGATATGCTGAATTGGGACCTAACGTGAAGGTGTTAGGTGCATTGGAGCCATCGGAATTATCTGAATTCTACAACGCGATTGATGTTTTTGTCAACCCAACGTTGAGACCTCAAGGCCTTGACCTTACACTTATCGAAGCTATGCATTGTGGTAAGCCAGTTCTGACCCCAAATTATCCAAGCATAGTTGGGACAGTGGTGATAAGTGATGAATATGGCTATACATTTTCGCCTAACGTGAAGTCCTTAGTTGAGGTCTTGGAAATGGTGATAAGAGATGGGCCTCACGTGTTAAAAAAGAAAGGCACGGCGTGCAAAGAGTATGCGATTTCTATGTTTACAGCAGCCAAAATGGCATTGGCATACGAGAGATTCTTCCTTTGTATGAAGAATAATAGATACTGCCAGTATCCTCTTCCCACAGACTGTTAACACTTCCCAATTCCTTGGAAACTGCCACCAGTCATATTGGTCATGTAATGGTGAAGGTGAATACAGAATACACGTAGCAATTTGATGTAGTCCAACATAATAGAGTTGATGATACTTTTTTTGTATCAAATCGTTTAGGAGGTAGATATAGGATAAACCCCATGAAATTACTCGAACAAAGATTAATGGCATCAAATGATCTTTTTAGTTGTATGTCATGTCTTCCTTAACCAACTGGCGATCGATTTCATTATTGTCTGGCCAAATTATTTTGGACCATACTTTTTAAATGAATTCAATTTAGAGGTGGAACTATATGTCATGCTTCTACAAGTAAGAAAAGATGCGGATCCTTTATCGATACAGGGAAAGTATTGTTCCCTTGAGTTCATCATCCTAAATAAAGTCATTTGACAAACGAAATTGGAGTTATAGTGATAAATAGTTATTCAACTTTCGTCCATGCATTTTAATATATAAATATTAATAACTTCGTTGTCACATGACCTTTTTTACATATTGATCAAAATATCATAAAACTTTGACCATTCTTTTTCCTATAGGCATATATATGTATGTGTGTGATTGAATTCGGTAATTTATTCATCCATTTTATTTATTTATCTAAACCAATTATTTTTTGGTGTTATTTTGACAAAAATAGATTGCACAAAGTATCAATTACAAGAAAAAGAAAAAACATTGAATATTTTAATCAAGAAAGAAAATAAATCACGCGTTGTTATCCTATTCTGTTTACAAAACTATATGATGTTTTTGGTTGTATATGGACTCAATTAGATTCAGCTCAATTTCTCTCCAAACCTCCTCAAAACACTTCAATGTTTGCATCAAACAACACTTAAATTATAGATAATTCCCTTAACTAGCATTCCTTCTTTTATTTTTTTATTTGCAATAATTTTAATTTATGCAATAATTATTAAATCGTATATTTTGTGTAAGTTATTCAATAAGTTAACAAATAAAAAAACCAAGTTGAATTTAAATAATTAAATTCAAATTCTTACAATTTAGAATAAGAAAAATTCAAGCATTTACAATCTTTAGGGAATATAAGAATTAGTGCTTATAAAGATTTTTAAAGGATCTTTTCGACTTTACATAATTAGAAGATTTCTAAAGGATCTCTTCCACTTTATACACTCAAAATCTATGAATTAATATCTAACGATTTTTAAACCACTTAGAAAACATTTCCTTCTTTTATTTAGAGACTATATATGCAACTAAAGTTCGTTATTGGTATAACAAGTTCGTTAATGAGTTTTCTAATAGGTCAAGTATCACCTAATAGAATCATCGTCAACATCAGTTGAAGTTTTGTTGAGGCGCAAAATTTAGAGAAGTCTGATAATACACAACCTCATCCTTATCTAGTAGAGAGACTCTTTCTAATAGATCTACGTGTAATGTAACATGAAAATTTTACAAAATTATAAATAGACGTGCATCCATATATGAGAAATAAAGTAAAATAAACAAGTCAATCAAATAAGCATAAAGGGTAAGAAAAACAACTAAATACAAAAATACAACACAATACAAATAAATACTAAAGAAAAACAATAATCTTAATCTTAAAAAAATAACAAGCAAGAGTAATAAATATAACACAAAATAACATACATGTAGAACATGTTTAAGATTAGCAATAAGCGTTATGAGAAATACATACCATAGGAAACCTATACCGACCACAAAAGACCTATATAGAAATAACTATGATTAGGCCTGTCAAAACCTTAATTACTCTACATAAGAATCAAACTAAGCTACACACTCTAGAAGATAAATACTGCACAATATTTATCCATAATTAAAAATATTTCTTACAATTCTTTACTGTAAATTAAATTCTCCAACATCTAACTAAGAATCATTCCCTATCATACCTATTTTTAAAGGCTTCAAATCATGCGAGCATTCACCAAATTCAAGCTATGCTCAAACTCTTCTATTGACAACAATTTTATTAACGTGTCATCTGCATCTCCAAAGTGTCAACATTTTTTAACAAGATTTGACCAAATGCAATCAATTTTTCGATCTTGTAAAACCTATTAGGTTTGGTAAAAATTTATTGATCTAGTCTAACCAGGGGTTAATGGGCTCTACTTACATAGCTTAAAATTTTTTAACAAAACGACATCATTTTCAGAATAAGAAAACTTTTAATTTTAAAAAATTAAAAAATATATATCAAGCTTAGACTGGGCCCAATCGAGCTTGGGTTCATGATTTGAACTTAAACCTAGGCTTGAACACAAATTTTTTAGTTAACCTAGGGCTAACTCATGTGTATATCTTTCTCCTGACTTTTTATAGTTCCCAGAAAGATAGTTTCATCATTATCACTAATGATAAGAACATATGCAACCAAGTCTTTCTAACCATATCACGTTGGTTGTCTGATGGACCATTTTGCTCTATCCTCAGCTATACCTTATTGATGCTTTCTTCTTTATATTGCTCTATCTTTTAAACTAGAATTTCCAACCCTCTTAGCATTTGTTCAAGATATTGTACCAAGAGCACAAAATTTGTAAAAGTCTACCCTCATGTGTTTGTCATCCTTCAATAAGCTCATCTTATAAAGTTTTGTCATTTCTTATTTACCAAAACAATGTTATCTTTCTGCCTTGAACATTAAGAAACATTTATTGACCCTGTTACCTTATTTGCAATTAAAGCATAAATGTCATGTTTTAATTTTTTTATGACAACTATCATATCTTTTACCATTTGAAGTTGTTCATCATCACTAAAAAAAACTTCAAACCATTAAGTATTAAGAATACCCACAAAAATTATATTCTTTTGAAACTCAAGAACAAACCAGACATTCAATGTTCTAACAATTATATCAAACATTTTGATCTACTATGAGTCACTACCTTTAACATCATGCTCTCCATCATCGCTATCTAATAGTATCATTAAAAGAACAAAATCAATCTTTATTAAAAGTCATATTATAGGACGCATCAATGCTTATCATCCACCAATTTATGAAATCATAATTACTCATAGTTAAAATGTTATTGCCTCTTTTGTCCTTTTTATCCGAAATCCCCTACACTAGAACAACTTTTTCCTTTTCATCAGTGTCTCATTTCTCTTTTCCATTTTTTTCACTGTGCACAATCTCTCTTAAAGTGTCCTTTTTTATAGTTGAAGTATTGAACATTTTTAGCTTTCGATCTAGATTCTGACTTAGGGCATCTCCAACTAAGGCACCAAAACATTAAATTTGGTGTTTTGGTACAAAAAATTCACTCCAATCAAAACGCCAAAAGTACAAATTATTTTGGTGCAATGAATAGTAACACACCAATTTGGTGTGTTACTATTCATTGCACCAAAAGTATAAAAAGACAACTTTATCCTTTTACTTTTTAGC
>JANVCL010000214.1:42494247-42507331 GCA_026546855.1 Erythroxylum incrassatum | reverse complement strand
TGTGTGTGTGTGTGTGTGTGTGTGTGTGTGTGTGTGTGTGTGTGTGTGTGTGTGTGTGTGTGTGTGTGTGTGTATGTATGTATGTATGTATGTGAGGTTAGAACGCAATGTCACAATGTAAGAAACAATTATGTCATCTTTTCAACTTATGTTTGGTAACATATTCTATTAGGTGGCACTTTTGCACAATCATTATCCCTATTCCGTCACCACACACATCCACTTCTAAGACATTTATTCACTATGTTGTTCATATATACCTCTTAAACCATATGTTTGCAATGAATTAGTTGGTTGATGGAATTGTTATGAATATGTTAAGCATCATGTGTTGTGATACGCTTCAATTTCTCACTTTGACTTCAGTGTTTCCTTTCATCATTCTGACTTTATCTCTTTCTTTTTATGGGGTTGGTCATTTCGGTTTGACAGAGTAACATTTGATGAGGTAACTCTAAGGTTTCACCATGCGAGATGTTTTTTTAATATGGCTGATAATGTTAGGTATGAGGGTAGTTTGATCCTGACATAATCAACTACTTTGAACTGGTTGATCTATGCAAAAGAAGTGGGTATAACAATGTAAAAAAGATATTTTATCTTATGTCTGGTTTTAAACTGAGGGTTGTACAAGATAATGCTAGTATGTTAGATACGATTAGTCAGATGATGGGTACAAATGATATTGATATTTATATTAAACATAATATAGATACCCCTATTGAAATGATTGAGGATAAATGTAATGAGCTTAATCAAGATAATGTAGTTGAAGATAATGGTGAGGATGTTAATAATGTAAGGTTTGGAGGTAATGTAGGTAATTTAGACAATGTCTCAAATGTGGAGGATGAAGATGATGCAGATATGGAGGATGAAGATGACGAAGAGGATTAGAGCAAGGAGATGAAGATGATGGAGACCATGGACAATATGAAGATGATGCAGGTGATGTAGATGATGAAGACGAGGTAGTTTTGTATGAATATTATGATGATAGTGATGAATATGGAGAACTTGTTAGTGATATAGATGATATGGTAGATGATGCTACTAGAAGGAAAAGAAAATACCCTGTTTATGATGAAAATGCAGTTGAGCCTTACATTGAATTAGGGATAATTTTTCTTAATCATTTGCAATTTAAGTGTGCAGTTAGTTTGTTGTCCATCAAAACAAAGAGGATTGTCATGTTTACCAAAAATAAGCCCAAATTTGTCTAAGGTAAATGTAGGACAGAGAACTGCCCTTAGTATATATATGGAGCATTTGATAGGAAGCTACAGTCATTTCAAGTTAGGAAATTCAGGGGCACTCATGACTATAATAGGGTATATACAAATCCTAAGATGAACACCAACATCTTATCTTACTTGTTGAAGGATAAGCTTAAAAGAGAGTCATTTTTAAAGAATGATGATATCAAATTTTACATTAAGGATTGTTTTGGTGTTGAAATGTCTAGAGTATAATGAGAAGAGCAAAGGAAAAAACTAGTAGACAGTGTTGTGATCAACATTGAAGAGGAGATTGAGAAGCTTTGGTCTTATGTTGAAGTGATTAGGCAAACCAACCCAGGAAACACTGTTACATTGACAATGTCTCAGTCAATTTCAACATCTCCACCTGTATTTGAAAGAATGTACATATGTTTAGAAGCTACTAAACATGGGTTTAGGCATTATATTGGTCGAGATGGATGTTGGCTCAAAACCATAACTAAAGGTGAACTTCTATGTGCTGTGGGAAGAGATGGAAACAATTAAATGTTTCCTGTTGTCTGGGCTATGTTAAAGTTGAGTCGACTGTCACTTGGAAGTGATTCATTGAAAAGCTATAAGAAGATTTACCTCACTTGGGCTCTAGAATTGTTGGACTGTAATGATTGACCAACAAAAGGTAAAAGTTTCACATCAATCTTTTTTAACTTTTATTTGTCTACTATTTATGTGCATACTATAACTATTATAAAATATGCAGATTTGTGTCCAGATGCCTATTGAAATGGTTATGTTTTTCCTTGCAGGGACTTGATAGAGTCATTGCAGATTTGTGTCCAGATGCTAAGTACAGGTTTTGTGCTAGACATGTTTATGTGAATTGGCATGGAAGAGGGCATAAAGGGGAAGTGATGAAGGCATGGAAGAGGGCATAAAGCAGAAGTGATGAAGGAGCACTTTTGGAAAATTGCAAAATCCTTCACACTAAGGGAATTTCAAGAAAATCTGGATAAGCTAAAAGCCAAGAAGGAAAGGGCAGCAGAAGATATTGAGAGTTACACACCAGTTCAGCAATGGTGCAGAGTTTTCCAGAGGGAAGATTCTATGATTGAGTTGATTGACAATAACTTATGTGAGACATTCAATAAGACTCCAGTTGATGCAAGGAAAATGTCAATTTTAGAGTTGTTTGAGCACATTAAAAGAGAAAAGATGAAAAGAATGGTGAGAAAAAGAGATGAGACTACCAAGTGGAAAGGAAATCTATGGCCAAAATTATGGGAAGCTATTAATAAGAGTGTCATGATTTCTCAACATTGTTCATTATATCATAATGGAAAAGGAGGGTATGAGATTGATCATGGTGAGAACAGATATGTGGTAAGACTTCAGAACAAAATATGCTCTTGTAGGAGATATGCCCTCTCTGGCATTCCTTGTGCACATGTCATATATGCTGTCAGAGACAAGAGGGTTAATATTGAAGAGTACACTTCAAGTTGGTTATGGAAGAGTGAATATGTCAAAGCATATGGCAAGGCTATTCAATCAATGTCTAGTATCAAGGATCAACCCATTAGCAATGAAGAAACTAGTAGGCCACCAGAACTAAAACAAGGGCCTGGTGATAGACCTAAAACAACTAGAAAAAGGGCATTGATGAGCCTCAAAAGATTACAAAAGTGACTAAAAAGCAAAATACTGACCACGTATCTAGGAGGGGTATGATCATGACATGCGACACTGCTATACAGAAGGACACAACAAATGAGGCTATCATTGGAAGGGCAAAGAGGTCATTTCTAAGTTGTTCTATCTTTTCTATGGTTCAACTAAGATTCTTTTCTATAGTAGTGGAAATTTGATAGATTTTTTTGTTCCATTTTCACTGTTATCAATAGCAAGCTCCAGAGCAGTTCCAAAATTCTCACCCAGACCAGTCGACTCATTTCTATAAAGAGCAAAACACAACTAACTCACAGTCAACCCCAGAAAACATATCCACAGTTCAAACCAACACTAACATCCTAATAAATGCCTCTACATCTACATTTAACAATGTTGAAAGGGGAAAGAAAGGTAAAAGAAGAGCTTCTGCCTCTGCCACTACTACTGTGTCTATATTTGCTGGTGCCATAACTACTTCAGGTATTGCCAACACCTTAAGTACTGCTCATATATGGGGAAGTGTAAATGCAATAGCCTCTGTTGTTCTCCCAACACTTAGGGGTGCTTCAGAAACAACAAATATTTGTACATCTTCAAAGGTCACCACCAAAAAGACCACCAAAGGGACAAGAGGGCCTAGTTATAATGTTGCAGATGATGGAAGTAGAATGAGGATGTTTGGTGTTGGCAGATGTAGCCCAAATTCTCGAGAATTTTTTTTAAGAAAAGCGCCTGTCACATACTCTTCTCTTCAACAAGAAGCAAATAGGAAGTTCAAGAAACAGATAAAAGGGATAGGGATATACATAAATGAAACCACAAGGTTGTAGATGCTAAATGTAAGTGTTAAATATTTGCACTCTTATTAAACATTAATTAAGTGATACAACTTAAGTAACAATTTTTACATTTTATCTACAACCTGGAAGGAGAAATCAGAGACTAGTAAAGCTTGGGCAAAAATCAATAAAGAGCAAGCAAGTTGTTACTAGGTATGTGAATCCAAGTTAAGAAAGTCAAGCTGCATCCTCAAAAGGAAAGGAGAAAATGTAAACTTAACTGTGTTTGTTAGTGAACTTAATAATTTTGTGATATTTGTGTATTGAATAAGAAACTGAAACTGCATCTTTAATGTACATACCTTATATCATCAATTTTGTGATATTTATGTACTGAACAATGGTTGAGAGGTTGGATGTCCATTTCTTGTTGGCATTTACATGTTATTATATCAATGAATGCAATGACTGCCAATTTCAGTGTGAATTGCTTTTCTTTTAGGGTTTTTTCCTTTTTGTTAAATTTCATGAATGCTAAATGACGAAATTGCATTTGTTTATGTATGCCACAAAAAACTTTTACTAAGCTCAATTACATTTACACAACATGTACATTGTTAATACAAAGAGTTGGAATTATAGGTCTATTAAACATCTTTGTCTCCTTGTCAAAAAATTGAATACTTATAAAAGAATTTAGTAACTGTGCTAATGATTTGATCGAAGCTAAAGTAACTATGACATTTTTATAAGTAGTCAAGTGCTGCCTCTTTCAACTCCTTTTGACTAGTAACCAATACTCTATCTCGATTGATTATAGATCTTATCTTGTTACTATTCTTCTTTACCATATGTTGAAACATCAAACATGTTTAGGCCAATACATCAAACTTAGTAGTTTTAGATGTTGAAACATCAAACAATTGCACTTCCAACATTAGGTAATCTCAATTACATTTAGACGTTGTCCTAGTACATAAAACCATTTCCAGGTAAGGCTTTAAATATACAACTATTGCCTATAGTGCCTTCATTATTTAGGCTAACAAATATAAGCAAAACTATTAAGCACAAGCTTAAACAAGCTACAAATTACCAACACTTTACTGAATGTATTTCATTACTACTCTTCATAGCAACTAAATCATTCTTCAACTTCAAATTTTTTGCAATCATTTCAGCTTGCAAAACATTTACTACATTCTCTCTTAACTCTGCTATGATGGTGATAGTGATAATAATAATAATAATAATAATAATAATAATAATAATAATAATAATAATAAAAATAAAAATAAATAAATAAATAAATAAATAAACAAGAAAGAAGACAAGGTAATAAATAAATCAAACAAGTCAATACGAGAAAATGTTTAGGATAAGTAAGAAAATCCTTAGGCTAAATAGCTAAAAAACAAGTACCATATATTAAAAGGTTAGGCTAAGTACAAGATATAAGATGAAAGAAAAAATGTTTAAAAGACTTATGAGAAAGAAAAGGACCTCTCTATGTTAGATCCTCTACTCATATCCTAGTACACTAAACATTTTTTATTAAGAGTCATGTCGTCGATAAGTTTCACCAGATTCATATCATTTTTTATCACTTTCTCTCAATTCTTCTTAGGGTATGTCAGGGTATTTCTTCTTAATATGTCTAAACCACCCAAGCTTTGTCTCTCTCAATTTTTTGTGAATATTATTTACTTTTACTTCGTCTCTTATCGTTACATTTATGACCTTATCCCTTCTAGTAAGGTTGCATATTACACGCCAAAGTTTTCGTAATAATATAGAAAAACAAAACACCTTTTATACCATATTTATTTTATCACAATTTGTTCCCTCCTCTTACTCTTTTAAACTATCAAGTAATAATATTTGTATAGTAGTATAAACTCTAAAGTAACTTTTATTTTAAATACTCAAACCCATATGTAACAATAAAAAAATAAATGTTTGCTAACTACCATTTCATCATATCAAATTTATAAATAGAAAATATAAAACTAAAAGTTGGTCTTTTATTTTTTTTTAAAAACTTGACATAGATTTAGTTTCAAAGATCAAAGTAATTTGATAATTAGAAAAATATAAAAGCTAATTAGCATTAATTTTTATTTAAATTTCAAAATTGTAATGACAAATATTCAAACACGACTGAAAACAATAGTTCAATAAATCAAGGCTTCGATTGATAGACCAAACTACATGGAAACAAAAGAACATGACAAAGGGTCCGGTCAATTGAAGTAAGTGAATGATCTGTTCCGCCCGCCTAAGCCCATGGACCGACTCTCTTTTTTGAAGAATAGTCAGATTTCACAGTCTATTTATCTAGTTTTTTTAATATATTTACATCTAAACTAAAATTACATTTTTTAACCTATTGACAAGTTTCCTGTATTGGATTCTGCCACTTACGCCATTCATCGAAAACGTAGGCATCTCCTTGAAAAGGGTTAATGCAATTTGTATTAAACACTACTCTAATAACAATATTTTTATATTATTAGATTCAAATAAGTCTAAGTTGATTAAAATTCAAATGATTCACTGTATACTTGATTTTTGATACTTTCAATTTAAAAGTATAATAATAAATAATAAAATAACAATATAAATCTTTAAAAATTTATTGCATACATAAATAATAAGTACATATCTTAATTTAAGGATAATGTCGTTTTCAATTTTTACTTCATAAATTTCATTATTACTTCCAATTAAACGATTTTTTACTTCTCTTTGTCTTTGTTAAGAAAAATAACAGTAACTTAAATTGAGTGAGTTTTTGACTTTTTATGATTATATGTAAAGAAAAAGATAAATAAAAAGTGTCAATGTGTAAAGAATTCTTGTTTTTTTTTTTTTTGGGTTTAATTTTAGATGAAGCAAGACTGTAAGAGAGATATTAGAGAGAGTGAGAGAATAGGCCTAAGAAGAGAGTGGTCGCTTTCAGAAGACGTGATGATGTTGGCATATGAAGGATCTTAATCTATCCATCAGGCATCAAAGCAAAAGCATCCAGATTCCAGAGGCTGCCATTCTATTCTAATCGAGTAGTGAAATGGTAACTACGGTTACAAGTTGGAACTTCTGGCCAAGTAGTAAAAACATGCTCAGTGCTCACATAACATGACAGTAAAGATTTGTCTTTGACAAGAGAGAGCGGTTAAAGATAGAAACTTGGGACGCTTTTTGGTTGAATGCGAAAAGGGTTTTTATAATTTTATTTTGTTTTTTTGTTTCTTGCGGCCTTTGTATTGTGTGTGATGTGTACAAAGGCAGTGAATCTTTAATTTCCTTCCTGACGAAACACTGGCATCACCATCAGAGCCTCTTCCAATAGGCCCAGGATTGAACCAAAGAAGTATTCTTCTTCTTCTTCCTCCCTATTGTACCTCCCCTATACTTGCCGTTCTCTACCCCCTCTCTCTCTCTCACTGGGGTGCTCGTGAAAGTGATGAAACTTGCAGCAGAATTCCCTAGATCAGCGGTATGTGATAAGTGCTAACGTTTGTGTTTTTTCCTGTTGTTGGGTCTGATTCTGAAAGCTTGCATCTCTATTTAATTTGGTGAAAAGTGCCAAGGACCTAAAAAGCCCAATTACCAAACCAACAGTGAAGAGAGAGAGGAAATGGGATAGCATGGCTAGGCAGCAACAGAGCTGCTTTCTGCTTAGGCTTGGTTTTCAGTTTTAGGTGGTGGGTGTCATGGAAGTGGAAATATTGAATGGCAGAGGCTCTTGGGAGAGGCAGCAGTATCAGGTATTATCACAACAGTGGCAAATGTTACACAAGCAACGAGAAGAGATTAGGAAGCAGCAGCAGCAGCATAGTAGCAGTAAAGGAACAACTACCAGCCTCTACTGAATCAAAATTGTCCTCCTTTAAAAGCTGGAACACAAAAGGCATCAAGCCTTGAGTCTGGATCCGCAAAGAAAGGATAATATAGTCCTGAATTCGAGACATGTAGAGCTAGACAGTGACGGAGAACAACATGATCGCCCCAGCCTCTTACCAAAAGAGAATCACTGTCGTCAATACTTCCCAAACATAGAACCCCAACCGAATCAACAGCACCAAAACCATTACTTCTTTCAAGGGTTAGATATACAACAGCAACAACCCTCTCATCATCAACTACACGGCAAAAGATCCTACCTCACCCCTCCTTCTTCTTTAACTTTTCCAGAGCAGAACATCGAATATGCAAGAAAAATGGGAGACAACCACCGCCAAGCAACAACATCGTCGAGACTTGGGTTAAGGAGCGGAAGGGGAGAGATCGTGGAGGTTCAAGGAGGCCACATTGTGCGCTCCACAGGCAGAAAAGACCGTCACAGCAAGGTCTGCACGGCCAAAGGCCCCAGAGATCGACGAGTACGTCTCTCAGCCCACACCGCCATTCAGTTCTACGACGTCCAGGACCGCCTCGGCTACGACCGACCAAGCAAGGCCGTCGACTGGCTCATCAAGAAAGCCAAGACCGCCATCGACGAGCTCGGTGAGCTGCCCACATGGGACCGAACAACCGCTGCCACCAATTCCTCTTCCACTAAAACAAGAACCACTCAACAACAACATGAAGAAGAAGAGCGCACAAGCAATGAGAATCAAAGAGAGTATCATTTTTCGATGCAGAATATTGCTAGTCCTGCCACTGTTAGTAACAGGAAACAAACAGCCACTATAAAGCCCCCAAAAACGACACAATCAACAACAGTAGTAGTGTCAAGTGATGTCCCAAACAAGCAGCAACAACAACCCATGTCGGAAAACAACCATTCCAGTTTTCTTCCACCATCATTAGACTCCGATTCCATAGCCGATACTATCAAGTCTTTTTTCCCAATGGGTGCGTCGATGGAGACTTCAACGTCTCCTATACAGTTCCAAAGTTACTCACCAGATTTGCTGTCGAGAACAAGCAATCAAGCGCAAGATCTACGACTCTCACTCCATTCATTTCAAGAGCCAATTTTATTACCACACCATGTTCATACTCAGAGTGAACATCAAGTGTTCTTCTCAGGAACTGCGGCTCAAAGTGATCTCGGTTTCGATGGCTCTTCCGGCTTGTGGTCGGAGAACCACCAAAGAATGGTGGCTTGGAACGCTGGTGATGCTAATAATGGTGGTATTGGTGGTGGCGGTGGAGGATTCATATTCAACACTCCGCCGTTGCCGCCGCCACTGTTGCAGCCAGTGCTTGGCCAAAACCAGTTATTTACTCAGAGGGGACCCCTTCAGTCCAGTAACACGCCTTCAATTCGTGCTTGGATGGATCCTGCAATCACGGTCGCTTATCATCATCATTCTCATCATGAAATGTCACAAGTTCATCATCAGCAAGACCAATCAGGGATCTCAAGCATTGGATTCGGATTATCCGGTTTCCGCATTCCAGCACGAATTCAAGGCGAAGAGGAGCACGGCGGTATTCACAACAGACCGTCATCTGCTTCCTCTGATTCTCGCCATTGATTGACCCAAAACCACGAATCTCTCCTCTTACATGTGCTCTTGCTAAAAATCCCGTCTCAACTTAGTCCTTTTTTCACTGTTTCCTATCTCATTATTCATTTTGAACATGTTTTCTTTGCTACGTTTTTCTTGCAGGACAACATTAAGCTTATGTTGGAGCTGAAAGATGAATAACAGACTAGTTTGGAGGAGATATTTCGTTCACTTTTGGTACAATGCGATGGCAAATACCGCGTGAGGAGAGAGATCTGAGTTGATATTCTCAGGTTTTTTCGATCCTTGGTTTGTGTAGCTCCTGTCAAATGTATTATTATCATGTCCCAGTAGCTTTATTTGTTTCCATTCCATGTAAGGTTGGGCTTCAGTCTCAACTTTGTTATCTTGACTTGCTTTTATGTGCTAGACTTTTGAATGTTGATGTTTTATGTTCATTTCAAGAATTAGTGATAGAAGCTCAAACACTTCGTCAATGGAAAATTTCATGTTTTGCTCAATTTCAGCATACCGGATAGTTTTAATGTGGCATGTTTAAAAGGATGTTTTACAAAATGAAGCTACCCAAGATCATAAATGTTTCGAATCTTGCAGCAGAGTAGTCTATGACAATCCTATGCGTAGTTGCTTTTAGAGCTGGTTTTAATGACCTTTTCTGAAAGATATAAACTTGGAAGATACAGCAGAGAATCGTAAGAGGGGAGTCTTTTCTCTTTAACCTTGTTTAGTGGGGTCAATTCCTTTCATGTAGGAGAAGAAGAAGAAGACAGGAAGAAGCAGGTTTCTTTCCTTGACGGTTCATTTGTAGCTTTACTGTTTTCCTTGCCTCATCAACATCCTTTAATCTGCGAGCATTGAAAGAATAACTAATCTTTTCACATGTCTATCGTTGCTTGGATTTCTGGGAGCATATACTGATTAGTTACTTTCCATATACCGTCGAAATAGTTTGTTGAAAACAATTGGTGTGACTTCAACTATGTGCAGATTTTTTCTAGTTGCAAAACTTGCTTCATGAACTGTTATGTTCTTCTGGTCTCCCTAGTTATATTGCCCTGCCTAGACTTCTCTTCTCAAGTGGTAAAAAAGAAAGAACGCTGAAGGCAGAATTCTCTTCTCAAGTTGAATAAGCTTATATATACCTATCTGTCAAAGGGAAGCTACATTAAGCTAATTATGTGGGCTAGATCTCTTAACCTTTAGAGAATTACTTGAGAAAAGGACATTTTACCATATAGTATATCAGTCACCATCTCAGTCTTGGTTTTTATGGTTTTGTGCTCTTCTTATAGAAAAAGTTCCAGCCAGACAGAAGCAATGTTTTTAAGCACTGGGATATTTTTGTGTAGGGGACCTAAGACAGAAGAGCAAGTGCCACCATTTTTGGTACTATCCATATGGGCATTCCATCATTGATGTTATGCTCATTTCCCCTGTTCTCCCTTCATGGTTCCTCCTGTAGATTCTACTCTACTTTAATAGCCCCACCTGCTATGTTTATCTTAGCTTATCATTTAGAGGGACTACCAAACCTTGATCTCTATATTCCTCCGCAACCTGGGTCTTCTTAATGCGAAAGCAATTTCGAAGATTTTGAATCTACTATCGTCAACATCAATACAACTTAAAATGACACTTAGCTCTATGGTATATAGGTTCTATAACGGGGTTTGGATTCTTCTGGTCTTGGCTTCAATTGAGATGGTGACTGATATACTCTACGGTAAAATGTCCTTTTCTCAAATGATACTCTAAAGGTTAAGAGATCTAGCCCACGTAATTAGCTTAATGTAGCTTCCCCTTGACAGATAGGTATCTAATGCATTGCATGATTCAACTTGATAGCGTCTGCCTGTCTGGTCTACATATTCAATTGTTTTTGCACGAGAAGGACGTGCCAGTTTGTGGTCCTTAAATTTAGATTTTACAGGAAAAGGTGCTGAACTTCAATGAGAGTAGGAATCTATCATCTTTTCAGTTAGACTACCGTTTGATTAACAAAATTCATATTGTTACATTAAAATTAGAAATCCCACGTTCACAGACAAAAGGTTTCACCCTCCCAATGGTTTGGGGCTCCAAGCCTTTCAACTTTTGAATATTGCAACATTATGCACCTGTTTTCCAGTCGGACAAAAAACGCGAGTATAAAGCTAGTCGCCCATTTAACAAGCTTGCAACTTGAATCTCCAGGAGCTTCTTGACAGTGGGAATGGGAAGCTTCGTACTACCTCCATTCCCAGTGGAAGCAGGTTTGAATAGTATTGCAATCTTCATCTCCGATCTGCTCATGGCTGAGCAGCTCTCTACTAGCCCGAACCCTGGTCTTCTTTGCTATGACCTTTCTTAATTCTTAATCATTATAACTTAGAAAACAAACATTGAAACATGACAGTATTTCTTGCTATATTCCATTTACTTAAAACCAGTTCCATTCAAGACGAACATTGAAACATAACAGCATTTCTTGTTCTATTGCATTTATTTAAAACCAGTTCCATTCAAAACGAACATTGAAACATGACAGCATTTCTTGATGTATTGCATTTACTTAAAACCAGTTCCATCCATTTCGGATGAGTGGCCGAACAGCTATGATATGGGCCAGGCTCATTGATTACCAAAGAACACCCTGCAACAATATTTCTCTCAAATCCTCGACTGTTCTGATGGCTATAAGTAGTACCAACTCCTTTTTTCTTGCAGCTTATTAAAGCCTGTAGGTTGATTGTGATTTATCAAGTATGGATTTGATTTTGACAAAACTTTCAGGTACTAAAGTTAATTCAGCTTCAAGCGCAAATAAAGTTTTTAAGTGGCCTCCACACATCAACCTACTAAATCGATGCATAGTCGACATATACTTTTCTGAAACCAGAATGAAGCTTAACCATCAATAAATAGAGTGAACAAGTTTGGCAGGGAAGGTACCAGTCAATAAATTAGACAGATGAAAGTTATGATGCCAAGTAGGTAAAGATCATTAATACCTCCAATCCATGTAGCCTGGCCTCGAGCTTCAACTAGTTTTCCAGTTCTTTCGCTTAAATCTTCCTAGTGGGTAACCATATGGTACCGTCGAGCTCTAATCTGAATCTCTGATACTGTATATTGCTCCACCGGTGCAGTTTCCTTTTGAGTATCATTGTCTTGGATCATCAACAACTTAGTCTCACCGCTCGTTTCATTTGACATTTCTGACTTGCTTGCCAGAAAGTACTAAAAGCTGACAATTTTTCTGATGTGTGATCATTCCGTCTTCCAAGTTTATTTTGAGTTCTTTTGATGCATGTGAGCATTTTGCTAGTCTTATGATAGATAGGAAAACAATTTTATTGTGTTAATTTTTTGATACATTGCAAAACAAGTTCACTTTGCTAGTTTGTTTGTAAATGACGCAAGAAATTTTAATGGGGCTGCTACATGATTGATTCCTGAAATATTGACATAATATATGTTATATATAAAAAGTTAAAATAAAGAGAGAGGAGAGAAATTCTAATTAGCATGTAGAAATCAATTTAAAATAAGTAGTAAATTAATTGTTACTCTTTTAATTTCTTAATTATAAACCATTTAAGAGTTTTTATAGCTTCTTTGTAAATAAATATAAAAAGAAGAATACGTATATTAACAAATTTTCTCCGATTCTTATAAAGCGATAAGTTTTAGGAACTAAATCCTCTGTCCTATTTATTCAGAACCTATTCTGTCCTATTCATTCACAGTCATAGATTTTGTTGGAGCTCACTTAAAATCTATGACTATGTATGAGTAGAACAGAATAGGTCGTAGATAAATGGGACAAAGAATTTGAAGCCGGGAGTCTTGTGCAATGAGATACGTTGTATTTGTGTTTATACTTTAGGAGTTTAGTCTTTATTTTTATTTATTAATATTAAGCCAACAAAATTTCCTACATCCTTTATTCAAG
>JANVCL010000214.1:42463124-42481552 GCA_026546855.1 Erythroxylum incrassatum | reverse complement strand
ACCAGTGACCCACTCAACATCATGAGCTCGTGGAACATGTCCGTACATTTCCGTTAGATTTAATCAAGATAGAACATAATCAACAACGAGGAATAACCTAAATAATGTAAACTCCTCACTTAAGGCTCTCTCTTACAAGGAGGTCTGGAGTTTGAGTCACGCAAAAGGAGGGGAAATGAGAAAATTTTCCTGTTGATGACCCTCTAGTCTCCTGGGCAAAGCTCCTTAATCAGATCAATTACAGACGCCTCGCTTCTAGCAGCAGTGTGAGAGTTGAAGCTACTAGGGAACCTGAGGATTGCTGGGAACCTGATGTTGAGCAGAGCTAATAATCAATCAACAGTTGACCAATTAAGTATGTGACGACTCCTTGTGCGCAGAAGTGTACAGGCTATGTAGAACCTGAGGGATCTTGAGGTTTCAGATTTACCTCCCCTAGGGCTCTTGAGGTGGGGACTTAGGGGCTTAAGATTAGTCCGGCTAAGCTAGGATACTTAATGTTATCAGAAAAAGAAAAAAAAAGATAAAACATAATCACACAGATCATGTTATTTAGGATCTTTGCATATGCATATAATAAATAAAAAACACATACTTGATTTATTGTTGTAGTTTCGCCGATTAAAGAACTTTTACTGTTTTTCTCCTTGTACAAAGGTTTTCATTCAAAAGATAACTCTTATCTTTGTGTTCTTTTGTTTTTAAATGCTAAAACTTAACTACCTTTGGTAGTTATGTAAAGCATAATGACCATAATACCCCTCATGGGTGTATTTGATTCATTATCTCTCACTCACACATTATGAGGTTTAATCTAATTAACCAAAAAAAAACACTCTGCAGTGCTCATACTTGTTCAATAACCGGTGTGACCAACATACGATGAGAGTACATTACCATATATCTGTTAGAAGTATGTGGAATCTCGATTAACAAATTGATCCTAGGACTTATGTGTCCATGAGTAGACATTGTATGCTATACCCTAGGTCATATCTCACATTTGCACTTTTCTTTTATCTCATTTAGTTTCTTGTGTTATGACTGTATTCAAGTTCTCGACTAAAAAGATGATGGTCATTTATGAATACTTTTCATGCAAGTCAATGATATAAAATAAATGACCTTCCTCTGTTCTCAATTCTCTTTTGAATTAAATTTAATTTGCTTTCTTAGAATTATTCCATAGGATCGCATCTTGCATGATCTTTTGGCAATAACCTAAAGTAGCAAACCTAAATCAATTCTCAAGAATGAAACAAGAGTCATGAGGGTATATGATGAGGTTCTTCTCAACCTCAAGGGTCTCACACAATGTAAGATGAGATCTGACGACTTACATTAATCCCTTTTGTGGTCAGTTATGCACACATGGTACGAGTTATGTGCTACGATATTTACCCACTTCGTTTAACTTGAATATCTTTCATTCAAGAAATACCGTACAGATGATAGTTCAAACATACTCAATGTTTAACTTGAGTTCACTTATCTACTCGAAAAAAATTGTTCAAAACTCACATCTGGCAACGTAAGATAGATATAGTGATTAACAAATTACGTTGAACCAATTTCCTTACGGCATTTATGGTTTAAGTTTCTTGCTTTCAATTATCACCTAGATAATAAACTTCAAACATGCCTCATCTCTAGCGAGCATAAACACTAGATGTGATTTCCTGTGTGAGAGAGCCAATCTATAATCTGTCTCATATACTTGTGATTCATTCCAAAATATATTTATGAAAAAACACATGTATTCATGAATCAAATGATACACAATGTATAATCTTCATCCTACATTATATCTAAAATATGACATTATAATGAGTGAACATACATAGAGAAATGTTTATAAGTACATTTCAACATCTACATAGTCCTAAGGACTTTACATGCCCAACGTATACATCTCTAGAAATTGGCTTTGTCATTGGATCTGCTATCATATCTCGCATA
The DNA here is from genome assembly GCA_026546855.1 of Erythroxylum incrassatum. Classification (NCBI taxonomy): domain Eukaryota; kingdom Viridiplantae; phylum Streptophyta; class Magnoliopsida; order Malpighiales; family Erythroxylaceae; genus Erythroxylum; species Erythroxylum incrassatum. Next base: position 42,479,593 of record JANVCL010000214.1, on the reverse strand, counting down.
GATATATATTTCATGTTCACTTCTCGTGCAAATACATCTTTCACATAATTATACTTGGTATCTATGTGCTTTATCTTACAATGAAATTTGGGGTCTTTAGTATAAGCAATTGCAGCTTGACTATCACAGTTGATGGTCACTGGATTAATTTCGCTTTTAGTAACTCCCAAATGCATAAGGAATCGATGAAGCCACACAGCCTCTTGTACTGTAGTTGAGAACGCTATAAATTCAGCTTCCATTGTGGATAATGCAACGCAGGATTGTTTCTTACTTTTCCATGATATTGCTCCATGGTTTAGTAAGAATACATATCCTGAGGTAGATTTTCTTTCATCTAAATCTCCTCCCCAATCTGCATCTGTATATCCTTATATACATAGGTCATTGCCTTGATAACATAATGCATAGTATACAATGCCCTTTAGATACCTCAATATTCTCTTTACTACTTTCCAATGTGCTTGGCCTGGATTTGATTGATATCTGCTTACTATCCCAACAGTGTAACAAATATCTAGTCTTTTACACATCATTGCGTACATAAGACTTCCAATTGCACTAGAGTAGGGAACATTCTTCATTTGTTCCCTTTCTTGTGGTGTTGACGGGCAATTCCTCTTATTAAGGCTTTCATTTTTAGCAATAGGATTATCAATTGGTTTGTAATCTTGTATACGGAATTGTTCAAGAATTCTTTAAATGTACATTGCTTGTGAAAGCAATAACAATCTCTTTGAATGATCTCTTAAAATCTTGACTCCAAGAATATATGTTGCTTCACCCATGTCTTTCATTTCAAATTCTGATGATAAATAATCTTTGACTTGCTTAAGAAACACACAGTCATTACAAGCAATCAATATATCATCCACGTGTAAAGATAAAATCGTGAATTTATCTTTGGATCTCTTAACATACACACAATGGTCTTCATTGATCATTTGAAAATCATACGAAATGATTACGTTATGAAAACAAATATACCATTGTCTTGAAGACTGCTTCAGGCTATAAATTGATTTTAATAAATGACATACTTTACTTTTTTTACCTGCCTTGATGAAACCTTCAGGTTGTTTCATATAGATTTCTTCATCTAATTCTCCATTGAGAAAAACAATTTTTACATCCATTTGATGTAATTCAAGATCCATACTGACTACTATAGCTAGAATAAGATGGATTGAAGCAAACTTCGTAACAGGTAAAAAAGTTTCCTCGTAATCAATTCCCTCCTGTTGTGTATATTCTTTTGCTACAAGACGTGCCTTATATATTTCGATATTGCCATCAGCTTTTCGCTTAATTTTGAGAACCCACTTGTTCCCTATTACTTTACGCCCTTCAGGTAGGTAAACCAAGTCCCATACTTGATTTGAGATTAAAGAAGCCATTTCTTCTGTCATTGCTTTCATCCATTCTTCTTTAGCAGGGCCTGTAAGAGCCTCATTTACATTCCTTGACTCTTCTTCCTCTTACGGAACAATCATATTAATTTCTCCTTCAATCTCAAAACGACGTCGAGGAATTATTTCTCGATTACTTCGTCTTAATCGAGGTTCATCATAAACAAATTCATGATTGATCTGATTGCTCCCACTTGGATCAGTTATCATAGAGAACCTTTATGTGGAATTGCTCCCACTTGGTTGAAGTTCCTCATCTTGATTCTTCATAATAGAATCATTCTGATCAAGTGACTCATATAACAATAGGTCTTTACCTATTTCACCTTGCTTGGGAAAATTATTCTCTAAGAATGTTACATCTCGTGATTCAAATTCAGTTACACCTCCACTACCTTGTTCACTAATGAACATGTATCCTTTTGAGTGTTCTGAGTATCTAATAAAAATACTTTTTCTCCTGCTTGGGCCTAATTTCTTATGTCTGTGAGAGAGATCATGAACATAAGTTGCACACCTACAAGGTCTGAGACTTGACACATAAGGTCTCCTACCAGTCCACAACTCATATGGTGTGCTAGTAACTGATTTCGTGGGCATACGATTAAGTGCATAAGTGGCTGTTAGCAATGCATCACCGTAAAAAGTGATTGGTAAATTTGTTTGGGCCATCATGGACCTAATCATTTCTAATCGTGTCCTACTTTGTCTTTCAGCGATGCCATTTTCTAGGAATTGTTAATTGCCATTCTATTCCTTTTTCATCACATAAAGCCTTGAACTTTTCTGACAAGTATTCTTATCCACGATCAGTTCGTAATGCTTTTATTTTCTTATCTAATTGTTTCTCAACTAAGTTCATGTATTTTATAAAACAATCGAATGCTTCCGATTTATGAGAAATCAAATAGACATGACCATACCGAGTATAGTCATCTATGAAAGTGATGAAATAAATTGCCCCACGTCTAACCATTACATTCATTGGACCACAGATGTTAGAATGAATTAATTGCAATGGATATAAAGCTCATGTTCCCTTTCCAGATGGCTTTTTGTGCCGTTTTACCAGCTAAATAATGCTTACATGTAGGTAGATCTACTTGGCTTAGATTACCTAAAAGTCCTTCTTTAGCTAATCGATTGATTCGATTTTGACCAATATGGCAAAGTCTAGCATGCTGCAAAGTTGCATCATTGTAGGAATTACTAGATATAAATAATGAATAACTAACATTATTATTTTCCTTTAACACATCCAGTACAATAAAACCATCCAATAAAAAACCATAACCCTAATTAATAGATCTAAGATACAAATCCATTCCACCACTGTGGAAAATTATATTAAAACCAAGCTTAACTAACATCAACACAGATAAAAGATTCTTACAAATCTGTAGAGAAAATAATACTTCATGTAGGATGAGAGGTCGTCCTTCACGCATGCCCAATTTACATGTGCCAATTCCTTGTACAAAAACTTTGGAATTGTCATCTACGTAAAGCCATCGACTACCATGTGGGAGTTTACGAAACTCAACACAGGCATCTCTGTCCTTCACTACATGGTTGGTTGCTCCTGAGTCTGCAATCCACAAAGGATGTGATTCAGTTAGAAAAACAGAACAAGAAACATTCACAGAACAAATGTTTGTACTATAAAGTTGTACCTTCTTAGGCTTCGTACAATCTCGAGCAAAGTGACCCTTATTACCAGAATTATAGCACTTAACATGTTTCATGTTCTTCTTTTTGAAGGGACATTTTTCCTTTCCATGTTGGTTCCATTTTGCCTTCTTGGATTCTTAAGAAGAGTGGTTGAGTTTCTTATTCTTCTTCTACTTATATCCACCATGATGCTTGCGTTTCTTGTTCATAGCTCCATGTGAGCTAGAACTAACTACATATTCCTCAGAAGATATCTTTGAAGCTTCAAGACACTCTTGCTCTAAGATAAGATGCCTCGTAGCATCTTCCATTGTCTTTATGTTTTCATTATGAGTTAGGTGCATCTTCATATGCTCCCAACTCTGAGGTAGTGAACGAATCACAGCTTGTACTTGTTGTTCATCAGATAGCTCATGACCAACATCACGTAACTCACTTACCATGTTGGACATTTTTCTCAAATGCTTTCGCATTGTATCATCTAGGCGTTTCTTACTCGTATCAAACTTAATTTTAAGTGACCTCACTTTGGTCACTGAAGCTCCTCCAAAACGTGCAGCTAATGTGGATCACATGTAACATCCCAGATCACTCGCTTACAGATATTGTCTGCTTTGGGCCTTAGCCCAACCAAGCCCTCACGGTTTTACTTTTCTCGAGGTCTTCTTAGGAGGTCACCCATTCCAGAACTATTCTCACCCAAACATATTTAACCTCGGAGTTCCAATGGGATCTGGTGCATTAGGCCATGAAAAATGTGTCTGTAAGGGAGAGGTATCCGTACTCTTATAAGACGTACTTTGTTTCCCTCTCTAACCGATGTGGGATCTCACACTCTCCACCCCCTAAGGGCTTAGCCCTCTCTAGGATCTAGCCTAGCTGGCATAACGGTTTGGGTATCAGCTCTAATATCACTGTAACATCCCAGATAACCTACTTACAGATATTGTCCACTTTGGGCCTTGGCTCTGCCAAGTCCTCACGGTTTTGCCTTTCCCGAGACCTTCTCAGGAGGTCACCCATCTCAGAACTACTCTCACCTAAGCAAATTTAACCTAGGAGTTTCAATGGGATCCGGTACATATTGAATTTTCATACTCCAGATTTCATAATTGTCACCATTGAGTTTCTCACCCCTGTTAAGTTCAGCAACAATATTCTTTAAAGCAGTAGTCATTTTGAAACACTAAGTTTCTATAATAAGAAAAGAAATATATATGCACGTTAATGTCACATTAATCGTACATAAAGTAAATAATTCAATCATAATTGCCTATGAAATCAAAAGTCCACAAATGTGTTTAATCATCATTCATATAACAATCGAATCCTAATTACTTTACTCTAGACGAATTCCTATATAAAATTCATGTAAACATATTACATAAATATTAATACTTTGTTCTTAAAAAACAACATATTGTATTACATGCGCTACAACCTACTATCATTTTATAGGTAACAAACCCTACGCAGAAATGAGTTCACGAGTTCGCGTGGCATAGTTCGCAAAGCTCAATGTACAATAGGTCTTACTATTTCCATTGGAAGACCTAGAGGATATAAAGTCCTAATCAACTCCCTTCTACGCATTTTTTAAATAAATGTTATCACTAACAAACTATAAGTCTTCTTGTTAGACATAGTATTCTAGAGCATTCGTGACAATTCACCTCGAGGTTGAGGTAATGTCGCTAGCAAAGTCATGTACTTTACTTCAACATCTGCGTAAACTAGACAACCTCCAAAATATAACTCTTGCATCATGTTATTAACTGAAATAACATGTGGTGTTAGACCGTCTCTAGGCATTAAACGCATGTTAACTAATTTTACATACATACTGCCTATTCTTCTCTTCTGTACCTCACATCGAATAAGCTTAAGCGCTCGCTTAATAATAGGCATTATCCAGAAAAACAAATTTTTATGAATCAGAAGAGTGCACAAAATAAACAAATTATTTTTGTCTAACACATAGCGAACTCATGCTCATATATAGAAATAAATGAATTTTTTTTGTTTAATTGTTTTATTAATAATTTATTGAACTAATCAAATTATGCTATTAATTTCTAATCAATTAGAAACTGATTTCTAATCTAACATATTCAAATATGAATAATTCAAAAAATTAGAAACTTATTTCTAATTTAAATTACAATTGAACTAATCAATTTTATCTTGTTTTAATTAGAAACTAATTTCTAATGAAACCCCTTTCTAATTTTAACTAAACAAATTAGCTTGTTTTTATTTTAATTTGAAACTAATTTAATGAAATCAATTAGTTTGGGTAAATTAGAAAACTTATGTCTAATTCAAGAATTTGTTTATTTATATATATGCATATCGTGTAAATATACATGTGCTCGCGTTGTTTGAAAAAAAACAAACCACATCTACTTTGTGAAAAAAACCATATACTTGTGAGAAAAAAACAAGTGCCTTTGGTCTTCTTGCTCCTTTCGTTTTCCTTTTTTAAAATCTTTTCTATCTTCAGCGGTGTTGCACGATAGTGACGCCAAATCAGTGGCGTCACCAACCCATAATCACTAGCGACAAAACACCACTGGTTTTGCCATTGTCTACAGTAGCCTTGGACCATAAACTCAAATGTTTATTGGTCACATCAAGGTTATAGTACATATGTGAGAGGCTTGAAACACGAAGAGTAAGAAACATACGACGATGGAATAAACATACACAAACCCATAAGACAAATATCTCCTATCGTGTTCAGTAAATGCAAGTCCAGTATACGCAGGCAGCCGCAATCGTATGGAAAAACAATTTTTTTTATGTTTTTTAACATGGAACAAACAGTATATGGATTTCAAAAATCTAACATGAAATAAACATCACAAATGCAAAGCTAAGTGCGGTAGACAATTAGGGATTTCAATCAAACAATTTCTCAGAAACTGTATAAAAAACTTGTTAAATAATCGAATGACTTCGGGAAACAGCGTATCACTAAAAAACAACAATATTTGGAAAAATGCATATCATTATTCACAAATCATCAAAACTGAAATTGTAAATTTACGCATGCATATAACATAAAAAATTTTACGTGACTCTGATACCAATGTTAGAAAACATCAATGTAAAACACAATCACATAGATTATGTTAAATAGGATCTTTAAATATGCATATCATAAACAAAAACACATACTTAGTTTGTTGTTGTAGTTCCACTGGTTAAAGAACTTTATCGCCAACTTTAATTGTGAAATACTTCATTTCTTGTTTTTGTACTCTTTTATTGATTCCAAAAGATGAAGCAACCATCCTCATAGATGCATATTGTTAGGATATATTTTCTATATACCTTATTTAGTTTTAGCATTTTAAATTGGACATATATGAAAATTAAAATTATTATATGGATTGATGAAGAAGGGTGGAGATTGTGTTTTAATAGAAGTTCAAATCGTCAATGGGCTGTTGCGCTTTGGTTATTGGAATATTGTAAATTGCGTGAACAAGATGGACATCCATTTGACCTGGTTGAGTTCACGTCATACATATGTTGCCCATATATTTGATTTATGATAGAAGTCTAATATTATACGTAATTGAAGAAACCTAGAGGATAGGTTGTGGCAACTGATGATATGTAGGTGTTATTAAAGCAGTGGAGGTCACGTGTGTCTTGAAAAGAACCTTGGCTGGCTGCGCATGGTGTTTTCTTTTTGAACTGAATATTGCATCTTATGTTTTATATACGGTGGAAGTTGAGGTGTGTGGATTATTGCAGCTAGATGTCACGTGTTATGATACAGAAAACGTTGTTGGCTGCGTTTATGTGGAAATAGGGAAAATAACGCATATTATGTTGGTGTTGGATTTACAGTGAAGGCAGTGCTCGTGGGCGAGACGATTTTGTGGAGGCTTAGTGGTTTTCTTATTGCTGTAATTAACGTGTCCTTTGGTGAATTGTTTTTCTATGAAGAAAGCGCAAGCTATGGTGGAGAGTTTCAGCTGGGTTATTTCAAGAAGATAAAATCCATAGGGAAGTCTTTCTTTTTATCTCAAGTGTATTATCGTTTTTGTTTTTAGTTATTTTAATCATTTGAGTTGTTCATTTAATTATCTTTATTATCGATCAGTGTGTAAAAATCCTCTGTCGAGGTTAGTAAGAGGTGGTCGTAATATTGGGTGTGAAATTCTTTAAAGGGAAGTGAGGTTGAGAGATAATGTCAACGGTTGAGTGGTGTCGGCTCAATAAGTCTTGGGTAAATCTATTGTACTTGGGTGAAAGTAATTAAGTTGGGTGAGGGACTCGCAAACGTAGGTAAGGTGTGTCAAACTACGTTACCAAATTTATGGTGTTTTTAATTATTTCAGTTTTGCTTGTTTTTATTTTGTTGGTGCCAAAGAAATTTGCGGAAAGTTTGTGAAATAATTAACCCCTTTTTACATATATATAAATATATAACGTTTTCTTCTTCAGATAACTACTCTTTATAGTTATTTCAAGGGTCTAAGGACTATTATACCCTTCATGGGTGTAATAATGACATAAAATTAATCAACGTTTATTGTCTTTGATTGGTCTACCCATCTACTATAATAGTGCAATCTATTGATTCCTAACTAGACTTATATGTATCCACAATTAACTGACATTCCTTTTTTAAATCTTGAAGCAAAGGCATACAAATCTCATAATAAAAATGTACCTTAAATCTCAAACCTATTGTTATTGTAGCATCTATTGCTTCTTAAAAATATGGTGAATTTAGAACATTTAAAGGAATACACGATTGATAGAACCATCTAGCCAATGCTCATTTACATCACAAAACAACATCCTTATCAACAAAATACTTTTTAAACTAGGTTAAGAACTAAGAGTAATTCTTGGAAGAAAATAAGAATCTACGTCAATAGTATCTTTTCGTTTTTATTTAGCTAATACGTGTGGTACTTCATCATCTCCAAAAGCCATATCATTATCCTTTTTATTTTCCTTTTTCTTTTTTAAACGTTGCTACAAATAATTTCCAACTCACGTACATCAAATGACACTTTTTTGCAATAATTAATCTTACCCATAACATACAACAAGATGTTCTTTCATAATATAAACCCCCTAAATATTCTACCTAAAAATGTACAATTATATTAGATATTCTCATCAAATGCTTGAGAAGAAGAAAAATAATTCTGCACTGGGTCAAACTTAATAATTCCGCACTGGGTCAGACTTACCACTAGTAAAGGATGCTAAGTTTATCAAAAAAAAATTGATAATTCCATATTCTCCATTATAATTGTAACCTAAAAATATGAGAATTTTTGTTGTTAGTTTTGTACAAAAATAAGTCACAATAATAAATAGAAAAAATCACAAAATAATAAGCCAATGAACAAAGATGAATCGAAAAGATAATCTGAAAATGAAAATACCCCATAACTTTGTCTTCTTAACTCTTGCTTCTTTTATGCCTATCTGATAATGTGATATTTGAATTCAATCACCACATCCAACAAATGAAATAATAATGAAAAGGAGAGATAACTTGTGATCTTGACATAAGGAATCAAAGTATATATATACAAAAAGAAATGAGTAAAAAAATTGAAAACATTAAAGAAAATCAATTCAAATAGGAATAGAAATTGAAATTGAAATCTTTTCCTAGATTGAATAAATCTAAAAGGTCATTACAAAAATTTAATTAAAAAAAGTTTTTTTAAGTATGTTTAAGGAAGGACATTGGAGTTTTCTAAACATATTTCTTTAAAGCTTAAACATTACTCCTTAACATACTCTTAAAATTATTTTGAACAAAATTACTTCTATTCTAAATTACTAATCAATAACTTTTTTGAACATACTTCTTAACGTTTAAACGTCACTCTTTAACATACTCATAAATTGTCATAAACAAAATTACTTATCTATACTAAATTACTAATTAATATCTTTTTCAGTGTCCTTATCTGATCATACTTCTTTAAAGCTTTAAAATTACTTTTTAACACACTCTTAAATTATCCTAAGCAACATTAGTTATCTATACTATATTACTAATTAATAACTTTTTCAATGTCCTTCTTTAAACACACTTCTTTAAAGTTTATACATCACTTTTTGATATAATCTTAATCATCCTAAACAAAATTACTTCTCTATACTGAATTATGAATTAATAACTTTTTCAGTGTTTTTTTAAGTTCTTTCTTTAAAGTTTAAGGATCTCTCTTTTATACACTTTTAAATTATCATAAAAAATTACTTATTTATATTAAATTAATAATTAATAACTCTTTTAGTATCCTTCTTTAAATTTAGTTCTTTAAAGTTTATATTTCACTCCTTAACACATTTTTAAATTATCCTAAACAAAATTAGTTATCTAATATCTATTCTAAATTATAATTAATAACTTTTTTAGTATCCTTCTTTAAATATACTTCTTTAGAGTTTAAATAAACTTCAGTATTGTTTTGATCAATAAATATTAATATTCTTAATGTCCAAAAAAATTGAAAAAAATCTTCTTCTTATTTATAAGTTTTACTATTTATTTCAAATATGATCTAAAATATAACACAATAAGATCCCAAAACGAAAATTCTAATTATGGAGGTCATAGAAACAAAATTATAAAAATCAATGTGCGTTGTTTTTGTCTTGACATGTGGCTATATGCTCACCATGAAACATCAATGGTAGAAAGTTCCCCATGTCTCTTGCTTCTTTTGGATTTCTCTTCATTCCTTTGGTTTGTGATTAGTTCTTTGCTCAGAAGGTGATGGTATTAGGAATTTTGAGAGGGTGTGGGTATTTTGTTTAACCTTAACCCACTGATGATTTTTTTATATTATTCTTTGCGCCTTTTCTATTCTTCGTACTCTGTGTGTTTCAATTCATCATGCCACTTTTGTCATTTCTCTTCGTACATTGTCAAGGAGCGGATGATTCTTTATATTGTGCTGTATGTCTTCTCTGTTCTCTGTACTCTCTATGTTTCAATTCATCATGCCACTTTCGTGATGTCTCTTTGTATATTGTGAAGGTTCCTCCTTATTATATCCTTGATCTCCATCTGCACATTAGGGAAGATTCCAACATACTTTGATGATTGAACTGCTACTGGGTATGTAAATTCTTTGTGATTATGACTTCTCATATGCTACCTACGATATTTTGTTTCCCTATTTAGTTTCACGATTGTAGAGAAATCTCACTGATTCTCCAGCAACCTTGTATAGCATATCTAAAAGTATACCTAGTTAGAGGAATCGTGCTAAAGCTTTAAGACGAAGACTGTCGGTTGTTGTGCCTGTGTCAGTGACCCAGTTCTTACTAAGGAAGAAGAATGCACAAATTATGTTTTTTCACGGCTAAGAGAAAACTAACTAGTTTATTTAACCGACTGATTTTTATTTATAATGATCAAAAACATAAATCAAATTGAAAATCAAGTCAATTTATGCTTAATTCAGTCCAATTGATTAGCTCGATCTAGTTTTAAAATTATTATTATTTAAATAAAAAATTAGTTTGATTGTTAACGTAAATGTAATTATATTTTTATTGCTATTAATAAATATATGTTAGATAAAATTTAAAGATAAATGATTTTATTAGTAAAAAATCAAATCTTTTATTAAAATAAATAATTTAATAACTAATTGTATTTATAAATATTAATTTTTATTTTATTTAAAAGTTTATATATTTTGAATTTTAAATTTATTACTAATTATTAAATTTAAATTATTTTAACTTTAAATTAAATTATTAAAATTAAATTGTTCATAGTTCTAAATAATTAAATATAATCTTAAATTGAATTATTAATGATTCTTATTAATAATTGATATTAAATTATTAAATAATATATATTTTAGTTGAAACTAAATTATATTATGAAAAATAAAAATAGAAAACAAAAACCACTTTTTGTGGCTTTCATAATATGAAAGTTGGAAAAAATCAAAACAAAAAATAGAAATATACTTTCAAATAAAACGATTTTGTTTTCTGAATTCGAAAACATAAACATAAAAGACCAAAAACATTAAACCTTATTCTCAATAAGTATACCTGCTAAGTTTCAAGGCAATGTACTACTGTCAAAGTTTCCTTCTCGTATGTTGAGTATTAGTGCTCAACACCATTGTATTTATGACTTCCAAAAGCGATATGATGTCCTTCTTGCACCAAGATACCATTACCAACTTTGTTTGAAGCATTTGTATACACTTCAAAAGTAGGGATGCAGTCTTGCCCGGCCTAGCCAGACTTTGGCTTGGATTGACCGGGGTACTTCCGGCCTTTGTCTTGAAGGAAAGATGCAAAACAATGCCGTTTTGCCAATTAAAAAAAAGTGTAGACGAGTCAGGCTAGCAACTGCTAGCCCATCGGGCCATGGGCCGCCCATCCTGTGAGCCCGATAGGGTCAGAGACAACCTAAATCTGATCTGACCCATTGTCACCCCTATTCAAAAAAGAGATCAAAATCAGGTAATTTCAACACAGTTTCAATCGAAACAATTGCTTTTAACTTCTCAAAGGCTCATTAGCATGCCTCTGACCATCACCACCTTGTTTCTTCTTTAACAAATATATCGAAGGTGTTGCCTTCTTTGAGTATCCTACAATAAATCGGTGATAGTAATTTGCCAAGTTAAGAAAGCTCCTAAGTTCTTTCACCATTTTTGGAACCCACCAATTAATAATTGCTTATACCATTTTCAGATCCATCCGCCCTTTGTCCTTGCTCACCAAATGTCCCAAGAACTTAGACTTTTAATTATCCAAACTCAAACTTCTCAATCTTCACGAAAACCTTATGTTGTCGTAACCATTCAAACAGCTTTCTCAAACCTTATACATATTCTGTCATATTAGTACTATAGACCATAATATTGTCTAAATAGACCACCATAAAATAATCCAAAAATTCATACAACACATCATTCATCAAGTTGCAAAAGGTTGTAGGGGCATTCATCAAACTAAATGACATGACAAAAATTTGTACAAGTTATACTGAGTTACATATGTTGTCATTTGTTCGGCTCCTTTGGCAAACAACACTAAGTAATACCCACGCAAACTGCACTTACTAATACCCATTATGTAATTCCAACTTTGTGAATATCACAACTCTCAATAATATGTACCTCAAGTCTTGAACAAAAGAAACAAGATGTTTATTTTTTATAGTTACCTTCTTCAAGGCTAGATAGTCTACACACATGTGCAAGGCGTTGTTTTGCTTCATTTGGAATAAGATTGGAGCACCATAAGGGGCTTTAAAGGGTTGGATGTATCCCGCTTTTAACAATTCACCAAACTACTTCCGTAACTCCACTAACTCTAATAGTGACATTCGATAAAGTGCATGCATAAGGAGAATTGCCCTTGGCACCACTCAATTTTATGAGCAACTTTGCGACGATGAGGGAAATTCTTTGGTAACTCTTTAGGCATTACATCCCTGAATTCCCTTAATATTTTTGCAACTACATCCGAGACTTCTACCACATGGTCTTCTCTGCAAGGTATATCTCTGTGCCTGTCTTAATGCCTTTCTCAATTCTTAAAGTAGAGACATGCCAAAGTTGAGGCTTTGTTCGTTGTTCCTTCGATAGACCTACAACAATTTATGTAACACGAATTTTGATCATTTATTAACATAATACCTCCAAAATGTAAATATAACACCACCTTTGACATTTTGAAGAAATCGATGCCCAAAATCAAATCAAAGTTAGAGAAACGTATCATCGTCAAGTTTCATTTTCCACACCAGCTTCCCACTCTCAAGGGAACATTGGATGTAGCTCCTACCACTACTTGTGCTTTCTCTAAAGTTAGAGAAACGTATCATCGTCAAGTTTCATTTTCCACACCAACTTCCCACTCTCAAGGGAACATTGGATGTAGCTCCTACCACTACTTGTGCTTTCTCCGTGAGAGTTTTCATCTTCTTAGGGGTTTGCTTAATTTCAAACCCAATTTTAGCACCTTTTGTTCCACAACAAAAGAATGAGTAACATTTGTATCCATCATAGTCGTGAGCTTCTTCCCATTAACATGTATCATTATATACATTAAGTGTTCAGAGGAACTCACTTCAGTACTCATTCTTACTAAGCAAGAAAATATGATTAAGCCCTACTTCAAAATGATCACTTTCACCGTCCGCATTTGCTATCAATGCATTAATCTTCTCCTTTCTTAGGCAATCTTAGGCACAATGAGGGCACTTTATAAAACAATCACGAATTTTCTTGGAAGATTTTTGACCTTACTTAAGCTGTCTAATCTGTTTGGACTTTTCCTTGTGATCATTTCCCTTTTCTCGTCTTGGTCTTTTTATTCTTTCCTTCACTTTTCTCTTGGTGAGTTATTTTTTACTTTTGGGATGTGTAAGAGGCTTTGGTTTCTTTTGAGACTCTGAAATCTAACAAAGCAGCTGCAGGTGCAATAGCGCCCACTACATCCTTAACATTTTACATTGCAACTCCATTTGTTTCTAATGTTGTAAACTAAATATGAAGTTGAATAGCTTATCTTCATTTGACAAATTCTTAGTATCAAACATTAAGGAATTAAAATTTTTAACCTAAATCAAGTCGATTAACGCTGCATGGTCCATCAAAGTTAGCTGAAAATTGAACCATGCTTGGTCCTCCTTGGTTAAGTCCCTTCGGTTTCTTTGACACGCCTAATACATACTAAACATTGGTCAATGCTCAACAATGATTAAGAAAAAGGGTGAACACCTAGTTATTAAAATACTCCAAGAAATACAGTTTCTCTTTGACATTTGTCCATCGACTTCTATACGGGAAAACTCCTCGAAAATCTATCGAACTACATTGATAAGGCCATTACGAGCAAAGTATGAAATCTTAACAATTGACAAAAAATTTGAGCTATCGATAACCATAACCCGCGAATTCTTTGTTGTTGACAACCAGGAAATGGAGTCCACCTTTGATAGTTGAGGCGGCGGTGGAGCTGGGTTCTCTGGGGCTCACTGGGTTGAAGTTAAGTTTTGTCAATTCAACTCGCACGCTTCACAAAATTTTGTCTTCAAGTCTCACAACTAGGAATAGGGTTCGGGTATTACTCTACCTATATTTATATCTATTGTTTATAACTCAACTCATATCCATATTCATATTCATCGATTTTTACAATTTACTACCCATATCTAAATTCATTGGATTGTTCAGATTTTTGAATATCTATTAAATTGTATAGAACATAAAAATATAACTTCTAAATATAAAATATAAAGAGCACATTTTTACGAACGCTTCAAATCAAAATTATTTTAATAATAATAAGTCAAAATTTTGATTTGTATGTCTTAAAAAAAACCATAAAATTGAAATAATAAAAATCATAATGTCTAGTACAAAGATAACATATATTTTTCACAATCAAGAATTGGAACAAAGACTGAAATATCTAAAACTTCAAAATATCTTTATGTAAACTCCACGACATTCAAAACTCCATCTCCATATCATATGCATTATTATCATCCCATAAGAAAATAAAATATGATGAAAAAGTGAGGATTGAGGAGTAAAGTGGAGATTTTAAAGCTGTTTCTTTTTAGAAAATATTAATATTTTATAATATTTAACTATAAATATTCAAGAAAAAACAGAAAAATATAGTTGATAAAAAATAAGTAGGATATGGATATCCATTAGTTTAGGTTATCACTAGACCCATATTCAAATCTATATCCACACTCATTTTTCAGCATCTATTTAAAATCTATTTTTAATTTCTATATCTATTTTTTTAGGTTGGGTGGTACAGATCAGGTTAAAAATCTACTGTCATCCCAACTGACAACCTTTAAAGAAGAGTGGAGTAGGCCTGAATCTCTTAAGTTTAGAGGCTTTTAGTACTTTCAAACAAGCTAGCCTGTAAAAGCGCGTAAATATGGTCTATAGAATAAAAATGGATATCATATGTGTTGAACTGCTCTCTTTTTTTTTAATTAAAAGGAAAACTAATGGAACAGATCACACAATTGCGTTTGGTTACTGTCTCCGGTAACTGGAGACGGAACAAAACAGAAATTTAGAGACAGAACAGAACAGAAACTAGGGACAGTGAGGTCTTTCGCTGCGTTTGGTTAGCGTCTCCGGTAGCTGGAGACGGAACGGAACTGAACGGAACAGAACGAAACGGAACAGAAACTGGGGACGGAGAGCTGTTTGGTTTATGGTAGACAGAACAGAGAATCTTGTCTCCGTCTCCAGGATAGATGTGTTTGGTTGTAGGGGACAGAGACAGAAAATAGTGCAAATGACGAATATGCCCCTAGTCTTTAATATGATTAGGAAGATGTAATTCAATGGTATTTTTATTATGAATGGTTTGTAATTCAATAGTTTGTATTATTATTATCATTATGTCAAATTAATAATAATATTATTATTATACAATTTGTAGTTATTATTATTCAAATATATTATTATTAATATATTTATATAATTTGTAATAATAATTATTCAAAAAAATTATTATGTCTAATTATTATTATTATTATATAATTTGTATTTATTATTATTATTCAAATTTATTATTACAATCTACTCAAATTTAGTATAATTATGTCTTATTATTATTATTATTATATAATTTGTTGTTATTACTATTCAAAATTTATTATTATTATTATTATTATTATATAATTTGTATATATAATTATTCAAATTATATATTACAATTTATTCAAATTTATCATTATTATGTCTAGTTATTATTATTATATAATTTGTATGTATGTATGTATGTATGTATGTAAGTATTATTATTATTATTATTAGTATTAGTATTAGTATTATATTATAATTTGTATTTATTGTTATTCAAATAGATTATTATTATGATATTATTGATAACAATAATAACAATATTAATAATAACAATCGTGAATACAAATTTAATAATAATAAATATCACAAATGTGAAATGACTAAGAGAAGTTGAACTGATAGAATTGAAGTTTTTATATTTTCACTGCTTTCTTGATTGTCTTGAAGGATGACTTGATGAAGCTCATCCCTGCAGCATGATCCTCATTGCAATCATCATCATCAATGACCAAGGGCTTCATCACCATCCAAGTCCAAATACCTTATGCTCCATTTGCAAAAGAAGAAATAATTTAGACACTCCAGTTTGAATTCTTCCTGCACTCAACGTTTTACTCAGCATAAAAAATGATGTATAAAAATATCAATCTAAAAGTCCATTTCTAGGAAGCTTTGTAGACAACTAGAGAAAATAATCAGTTCACATACGTCTTGGAATGCCTTTGAGTGAACACTACATGCATCAGCACCACCAATGCTGCTAGAAGTAGGAGCTGGAGCAGCA
>JANVCL010000214.1:42431448-42448536 GCA_026546855.1 Erythroxylum incrassatum | reverse complement strand
CATTAAATTCGGATAATAATTTCAACACCTTAACAATAATTACGCCCAAAATATATGCAATTTAAATGACTTAACAGACAGAGAGAGATTGGATGGGGCTGGGTAGGTAAAGACATGATCATATGAAATGGGACTCGCATTTTTTCGGGGTCTTTGTCATATAGGATACACATATGGCATTGAACCTGTAAAATTAATAAATAATACTACCCATATTTTTTCTAATGAAGAGAAGATGAAGATTTTAGGTTAGAGTCCTTTTCGATTATTTATGAAACATTATAATTCTTTTTGTACATGTTAAAACACTTAGATTTAAATAGAATATACTTAAAAGTATATTTTGAACCTTAATATATACATTAAGATATAATTTGAACTTAAATGTTTTCGAAAGTTCAATTTAAACCATAATATTTTTAAAACAAAGTAAAAGATCCTAAATTGATAAAAATTGATAGAATTAATCATTCGTGAGTACTCCTGTGATATTATTTATTATTTATTAATTAAAAATCAGATTTTTACTATCACGTGACAAGGTGAGACCTGTATGAAATATCTTTTTCACATTGATAGTAACTATATTATATAAGCCCAAGTATCTACACAAAAAAGTCATAAAATTACGATTCATCTCTACTTTGACTTTTTAGTTTTTTTCCCCCATGACTTTGAACTATCCAACCAAACATGTCTAATATTTTATGAGATAGCTAAACCTATTTATAGAAAGTGAACCTTCCCCGACCTTGGCTGATGCAATCATAAAACATCAATCAAAATGACACGTGATAGACAATATCAAACAACTAACAAACGAAAATTGTAATATGTTAACAAAGAGTAAGTCCTAACACCAAATAGCCCATGATACATGCATGCAATGGAATGTTTCAGGATCAAAACATTAAAGCAATAAAGAACTATAGACCACTTATGGGGACCAGATGAGTAATGGGTGCCCCTCTATACGCCAAAACAATTTTCAATCAAGTCAAGTAAGCAAACTTTTTAGCTTCCTCGTGAATTTAACAACACAATGAAGCACAAAATAACAAATTCTTACAAGAAAAAGATGACACTTTGCACCAGCCTCATACTCATTTTTTTTATTCTTTGTCTCACCTGACAAGACAACTCCCTAATTGAAGACAAAATGAGAGTGGACGGACACGTCTGGCCACCGTGACACTTGTTAACCATAATCTTATCATTATAAGATTTATTCTTATCTTATCATTGATTTTTTTTTTCAATTCTAGCTAACAGATATGATTGTAGAGCATAAAATTAAGGATATTAAATACCCCCTTTACATTGAATCATATGCACAAAAATATAGAAGCCTCTTCGTTATTCTTTCTCTGGTATTAGTTTCTACATGGTATCAAAACCTCCTTTATGAAAAGAAGTAAAAAATCTGGGGTTCTTTCTTCAGCTTTTCTTTTGTAATCTTCTGTCCACACATTTTAGCTTCTCAGTCTGCTCCAAAAATGATTCACCATATACCAAATTGTTCCTCTGTCCAAGTAGACTGTAATAATGCAACCAAAATCATTATATGCCACCTCATGTGCCCTCATGCACTGCAGGAAGCCGCTGAAATCACAAAAACCTAGTTGTAGCTTCTGGGAGGAAGCAGACAATCTAAACGACATCATTCAACTTCTAGATAAAATGATGTCGTTTAGTCCAAGAAAGCAAAAGTATTATAATGTCACATCAACACACATGTCAACTACCATATATTGTACACATCATCTACCACTTCATCAAATATCCAAGCCAGTGCCACGATATCATCCTACTCAGCGCCAGGTCATATATTTAGTTACATGCCATTGTTTTATTTGTCCACGTGTATTATCTGATTTATTCACGTGGCTCTATCTTTTTTATCCATGTGTCTGTAGCAGCTCCTCTCCTTCAAAGCTACCGGTTCAGTTCGGTCCAAAAAGAGTTAACCAACACTTTAATTGCCCAATTCAAACACTTTTTTTTGTTCTTTTGTAAACTAGATTGTTTCCTTAGGTTTTTCAATATTCTGAATTCAATTTTGAGGTTAGAATAATCAAATTCCATCTCTTTAAACATATTTTCTCCTATTTTATTGTCCTCATTTACTACGTATGCCTCTAAACTTCCTCAATTCTATTAATCTCATCTTTGATTGTTTCAATTATGATCTTTGGGCTAAGGAAATGTGTAGCGTCTTTAAATGGAGGCTTCTTTGGCATATTGTTACTGGAGAAATACCCAAACCTACCCAAAAGAAAGATGAAGACATTGATGTATTTATAGAATGACTAATAGTATGGGATGAAATAAATTATCAAATCTTAACAAGGTTTAGAAATACATATGGTAAAGTAATCAAAATTGTTTTCAACACTTTGACACAACCTAGGAGGTATGAAATTTTTGGAAAAATTGTTACTCTATATTTGATGATGTCAACAAAATTTCAACTATATAGAAAACTTCATCGAATACAATAATAACTGGGACAAACAATACAAAGTTATATGTTTGAATTATAAGAACTTTGTGATCGATTAACACTTGGGGATCCTACCTAGCTCAGTCCTGTTGTTTCTACTATATATGCAAATCTTCGTGATTATTAACATGTATGGAATTTTTTTATGACTCTCAAATATGAGCTTAAACCCATTTGCAACTCTCTCATTCATCAAGGATCCCTACCCAATCTCGTCACTATAATTAAGGAGCTCATCTTAGAGGAAACCTGCCTCAATACACTCCACATGGAAAAATTTGTCACATCTATTGATGTTGTTCTTACAACTCATACCTCTCCTCAAACATCTCATAACGAGAGGAAGAATTTTTGTAAAGGATCTTGCGGCTACTATAAACTGTCTAGGCATTATATCTTATAATTAGGAAAAGACTCAAATAGAACTCTAAACAAGGTAACTCCTCCAAGTTCTCCTAACTTGCTTTCACTGTTGCTGCTGCCATTGAGCGTCCAATAATAAGCACCTCTCCCAAATTCTCTTTAAAGGATCTTTATGCCCTTATTCAATAACTCCAACTAGACTCCAGTATTATATCATCCCCTATCCTATCTATCACATTAGGTGCTTCAACATCTTAGTGCTATGATCCTACTTGTTGCAATCATACAACCTCTTATTCCTCCATTCTTGAATCATTAACAACATCGTATATTTAGAATATTGTTCATATTGCTGATAACTCTCCTATACATGTATAATGTATAGGTATTATTCATACATCAAAACTATTCTTACCTAAAACCTTTATTTATGTTGGAAATTTATGTGAACTTGGTGTTAAATTATCCTTTTTGAGTCATGGTTGCATTGTACAAGATCCACAAATAGGCACGATCCTTAAGAAAGGGTGTAAGGTTGGACGGCTTTTTGAGCTTACTTCCTTGAATCTTGCCTCCAAGTTTGTTACTGTTGTTGTCACTTCTCATACATTACACTCTCGATTGGGTCATCCTTTTACTTCAAAATTAGGATCTTTAATTTCTAGTGGTACTCTAGGCCCTATTAAAACTGAACATTTTGATTGCGTCTCTTGTAAATTATCTAAAAGTCATACCTTACCTTTTTTCTCTTATTGATTTTGTTTCTTTAGCACCTTTTGATCTAATTCATTGTGACATTTAGGGCTCTGCACCTTATGAAACTATGGGTGGTTTGAGATATTATGTTATCATTGTCAATTATTTTTCTCGCTATATATAGATCTATCTAATGCGGCATAGATCTAAACAAGTCTCTATTTACTCTTACTTTGTTAATATGATTCAAACACAATTTTCTTGCATAATTAAAATATTTCGCACTAATAATGTCATAGAATACAAGGATACAAACTTCATCAACTTTCTTGTTCAACAAGGGACCATCGTTCAGAGATTGTGCCCAAACATATCTTTAAAAAAAGTTCAAACCAAACACAAATATAGGCATATTATTGACATTATTTGAGCTCTTATTAGATCCTCTTCATTCCTAAAAACTTTTAGGGTGAAGCAACTCTTACTACTATTTATATTATCAATTGTATTCCTTCTCCTACCATAGGTAACGTATCTTCCTATGAGCGCTTATTCAATCACGCTTGTGGCTATCGATCTCTTAAATTTTTTGGATATGCATATTTTGTGTTTTTATTACCTTATGAGCACACCAAACTAGAACCAAGAGCATGTTTATATTGTTTTCTTGGGTAAGACATAGTCACAAAGTGACATAGAGCATAAATGATATAGATGTCGGGATCCCTTATCTCAAAGACCTTGAATATCTCGATATGTAACCTTTTGGAGCATAAAATATTTTCCACACTCTCAAAATTCTGAGTTAATGAGCCCTTATGATAATTTTTTCTAATCCTACCATATCTTTGTTTCATAATATTTCTTTAGCAGGCCTATTTTACAACTCTAATAATTCAACAAAACTAGCACCTAATTCCATTTTATCTTCCCTAGTTGTAGATCCTCCACCTTCACCAGATAAATTTTCATAATCTACTCATTCATCAAAATCTATTAAGTCTCATCAACTTCTCCATCGTTCCCCTTGAGAAAGTCAACCCTCTTTTCATTTTAAAGACAATATTTATTCCACTATTCTTTTTCAATATGAACCTCGCATCTATCCTGAGGCTAACCTTGACCCTTTATATCAACAAGAAATGGAAGAAGAACTACATGCTCTCTCTAACATTAATACTTGGTACTTGGTTGACATACCTCTAGACAATTTTATTATTAGATGTAAATGGGTGTATAAAATCAAGACTCAAGCAGATGGATTAGTGGAAATATATAAAGATCGCCTTGTGCTAAAGGATTTATTTAGGAATACGACATTGATTATAAGAAGACCTTTGCTCTTGTAGCCAAATTAACCTTAATATCTCATTGCTATTGTTGGCAACAAAAGATGCAGCTATTCTAAATGGATGTCATTAATGTCTTCTTTAAAGAGATCTGATAGAAGAAGTGTACATGTAACCTTCTTCGAGGTTTGATCATCCTTCTAATAAGGTTTGTCATCTCTGTAAAAGCCTTGTATGGATTAAAATAAGCTCCTTGAGCCTAGTTTGCAAAATTTAGTTCCACCATTGGACAACTTGGTTTCAAGTCTAGCTTTTATGATTATGCCTGGTTTCTTTCCAAATCAAATCAAGGGTATACTTTTCTCCTTCTCTATGTGGATGTTATGATATAATAACTAATGATGACATGCAGGGTATCTCTACCCTTAAGTCCTTTCTCCATTAATAGCTTGAGATGAAAGATTTGGGTAATTTGAGCTATTTTTGGGTCTTAAGGTATCCTTGGATGAATCTGGATATTATCTGTCACAAGCAAAGGATGCTACTGATCTCATCTCTCTAGCTAAGACAATTGATACTCAGACAGCTAACACTCCGTTTGACTATAATGATCACCTTTTTGCTACTGATAGGAGTCTACTTAGTGATGATAGGCTTTATCAGTAATTAGTTGGTAGTCTTATTTGTCTTACTGTCTCTAGTCTACATATTGCTCATGATGTTCACATTATGAGTCAATTCTTGTCTGCAACTCGTACCACTCACTTCTTTGCTATTTTTTGTATATTGAGGTATGCTCAAGGTATTATGTTTCATGGTTTTGTTTTTTGCTACTCTTCTCTATTGGAGCTATAAGTCTATTCTAATGTTGATTGGGCTAGGGACCCAATAGACCATCGATCCATTACTGGTTACTATTTCTTTCTGAGCAAATCTTTTATTTTTGACATAGTAAGAAACAAACAATTGTCTCTCGATCTGGTACAAAAGCATAATATAAGAGGTCTTGCTGATACTACCTATAAACTCCTTTGGTCACAGTGGTTGCTTCAAGATATGTGTGCATCTTTCTCTTCTGTATTGCTATCCAAATTGCCCATAATGACATTTTCCATAAACGGACCAAACACATCGAGTTCGATTGTCATCCAAATTGGAATCATGTTCTCTAATGGACCTTACCACTTGTTCCCAAATCCTCAGAGTCTCAAATTGTTGAGATCTCCATAAAGTCTCATTCAATTTGGCATTTTTGAGATTTGGACTCCAAACTTAAGCTCCTATCTTCTATTACACCTTGAGTTTTAGGGGGAGGGGGTGTTAATAATAATCTTATCATTATAAGATTTAGTTGTCTTTCATTATTAATTCTAGCTTATTGATATATTATCTTTAATTCTAGCTAATTGATATGATTGTATAGCATAAAATCAGCGATATTTAGTTAGACTAAGTATATATAAATACTCTTTATACATTTAATCATACACACAAAAATACAAAAGCCTTTTTGTCATTATTTCTTTGCTCTTAATTTCTACATTACTATTAGAAAATTGGAACGGGATCCAATCCCACATATAGTGAAATAATATCGAAACATATTTTGTATTTGATTTCTTAAATCCATGATCACTTAAAATTCTATACCATGATTAACATATAAAATATAAGAGAGTATGAATCATAATTAATACCTCATTTTGAAACTTGATCTTTGCTTTGATGTTTCTCTCGAGAATTATTTTTGAAATTGACTTATTTCGACCACTATAGCATATAAGTATCTAATCTTTAATAGTATCCACATAACAAGTTAAGAGAGTTATACAACTATTGCAAAAAGGGTTAAACAAAAAGTGTTAGCTCCCTTAGAGTTTAAGCCTATTTATAATAAGTTATGAATATTTTAGTAATTTAATTTAAATAAAATTCTAATTTTAATTAACTTTAATTAGAATTACAATTGTAACCCTAAAACATATGTAAGATTAGATAATTTAAGTTCATTTAATTTATATTTAATTAAATTATAACTATAATTAATAATGTCATGTTAACATTGACATTGTATTTAACTGACGAATAATCCCATCAAAATTTTCATTCATTTAAGGTCTATTTTGAATATTTTGAAAATATTATCGTTTAAATCGAACGTTTCAAAATGTTAGGATTTAAGTTGTATTAAGGCGTAAATATTAAGGTTCAAAGTAGGCTATTAGTTAATTGAATTTTAATTAAAACCCTAAGGTTTAATTTGGACCTTTTACCTTTAATTTGAGGCATAACTTGATTTTTTACCAAAAACTAACCGAGGTTCGAGTCATTCATTTTAGATTCTATCGTAGCCAAGTCTTTTTCTTTAATTTTTAATTTGTTTTTAAATTTAATAGTAAGTCTTGTTTACTTGAATTTCTAGTTTTATTTTTTGTTTCTATTTCGTTCCATTTTTATAACTCATGAAAGTAAAAAGTAGTTATAATATTCCCTTTTTATTTTTTACAATATTATTTTGTTATCAATTAATTAAACGATATCTAATTATTTAATGTTAATCAAAATTAAAATTTCTACAAATAATTATTTATTAAATAAGAAATTTTAAAATTCAAATATTTAAACTTAGATGATAAAATTTTATTTTAAAATTTAAATATATTCTGATACATAATATTAGTTTATAAACAAAATTTTAACTTATAACTAATTTATTATGATTTTTTATTAATATATTATATAAATATTAAAATAAAATTAATTAACTAATTCATAATTCACAATGAAACATATTTTCATTAAAATAAAATAAAAACTAAATTATGAAATAAAAAAATCACAACAGAAGTTCTAAACTTTGATGACTTTCTCTTTTTGCGTCCATAATCAATTTCTTCCTAGGTCAATTAAAGAGCGTGATAATAAACTCTTAATAATTTTCAGTGTTATGTTCTTTTAAGCCTAAAGATGTAATTAACTCGTTATGTTATTTGAACACAGGAATTAAGCTCCTAATAACATATCAATTCGATTCTATCCCAACTTCAACTTTACTTGTAATTCTTAATTTCATTCTAATTCCACCCTCTAAGTAGAAAATCTTAACAAACCCTTTAATTTAAACTGTTTGAAATTTAATTCCTTTAAAATATGAAAGCAGAAAAAAATCACCAACTCTAATTTAGGATTAGAAAATTTGTCAAATCTAGACCAAAAGCATAGAATAAAAGATTTAAATATATGGATCAATCTTTGAAACGAGGTAACTACTCAACTTGATTAAACTTTTTAACCAAAGGGGCATGTCATTTAATCTAAAAGCGGAGAGTTGGTAAGGGGTTCTCTTGGTTTAAGTGAGATTGTGGGTTTGAACTCTTCTTATATATGCAGCGGTTTAAAACTTGAACCCAAAACTTTGCTTTCTATAAGGGATTTATCCGACTTGAGCAGAGATTAGCGAGGATCTCACCAAATAACACAGGTTTTTTCTTTCTACCGATTAGTGAGGATCGAGATAAGGGATGTCGTCTCCATTTGAAAATTAAATACACGATATTCTAATTCTTATCTAGTTATTTTGTAACAGTTACACTCAACGCCTAATGTTTATCATTGTAATTGTGAATCGGGTGAGCCACTTGGTATGTAATAAGGTAATCATTCACTCGACAAACTCAATTATAAATAATTGTTTGATAACTTATTTTTTTAAGACTCAAGGGTCCAATTTGGCTATTCTTTCGTAGTTGTTCAAGGAGTCGCGGCTTTTTACCATTTTGTACAAAAAGGAATCTAAATTATGCCGGAGAAGAAGATCATGGACATAAGAGTTTTTAGTATTTAACAATTATTATATAACATAGTACCCAGAGTTTATTTAACATGCATTTGATTATTGTATAACTCGACTGACGCATCAGATTTGGCTTGTTAGGACAGGCTCTGGCTTTTAGCTCCATTTGGAAACTCGAAGCCCACGATTTAGAGAGAGAAAATGGGAGCTGGGTATTTAGGGAGAGTAGGTCTAGCAATGAAAAGAGGAGAGTGGAGCGAGGATATGGGCGAGAAGTGGGTGAGGAACAAAAGTATGCATTGTATATATAGTACTTTAGTTTATCAAGGCTTTTGCTGTGTTTTTCTTTAACCAGGTTGTTACAGCAAGAAGAAAGTGAGTGAGACCCAAAGAGCCACGAAAATGTTTTTTAAACTATAGTTAAAACACTTTTTCCTGCGATCTGTCTCTCAGACAAACAAGCAACATTTGGTTTGAGAAAAATCCGAAACCTTCTCAGTTTCTCTCACTCCAGCCACATCCTGTATGTTTCTCTCTCTCTTGCTAAAATTTTGGCTAGGCTTATGGGTTTGTTCTCCTCTTTCCATAAAGATACGATCTTTAGTCCATAACCTGCGAGATTTTGGGTACAATCTTTATTCATTTTTCCTTTAGACTTCTGGGTTCTTGGGAATTCCTCTAGATTTTGCTGTTGTAATCTTCTGTTTTTTTTTTTTTTGATTTCAAATTACCATATCCTGAAAGTAAGACACAGTTTCTCTCTTTTATCTCTCTAAATCTTTGTATTTGGGATTGCTTTGTATTTGCTTGAAATCTTGTCAGCAAGAATGGCCAACCTGGAAGTGGCAAAATAAAAACTCAAGATTTCAGTGTGTCCCCCACTAAATCTTCGTATCCAAGTTCAACTTTGAACAATATCTTCTAATCTTGATGTTCTAAACACGAAGATAAACGACTGTGACTCTATATTTTTGGTCTTTTCTCTACGTCTTTGCAAATTGTTAGGTTCTGAATCTTTGGGGAACTCCTTTGTTCACGTATTACGTGAACGATAACAGAAATGGCTCAAGAAGAAGAAACCCAAAAGTATAGTAGCAGTAATACTGGTGGTGCTGGTTTTAATATTGGAAGCGCGGGTAGATACTCCAAGAAGCAAAAGCAAAAAAAAGTGCCCCAAAGAGGCCTAGGTGTGGCACAGCTTGAAAAGATCAGACTAGAGGAGCAGCAAAAGAAGGAGGGCTCTGTAGTAATACCATCTCCACCTCCAATGTCACCCACTAGACCTTCTAATCTGTCTGTGCCACTTCCAAATTATCAGTCTTACTCCTCTTCAATGGCATATCCTCCTGACCGATCATCTCCAAATTCAATCCTTCAGCCCCGAAACGTTGATGTTGATAGCTCAAATACTGTTCCATTAGCTAACTCTATGTGGTGGCAATCCGTTCCTATTCAAGTGCATGGAAATGTGCCTAAAATGTGGAACTCACACCAATACAATCTTGAAAAGGAGAGTTTTGGGGTTGATCCTGGATTGGCTTTTCGATCAAGTTTGAATTTTCCTTGCGAATCCAATCCTATTTCTTCTCTTCCCAGTTTAATTACGAGATCACAGAAGCATCAACTGCCTTCATCCTCTGTTTCTTCTTCTTCATCAATGGTAAATTCTTCTGATTTCTCGTATTCAACTGCTTTGTCAAAGGTTGTTTCTGTTTCTTCTTCAACACTTATTTCATAGACTATTATCTTAAATGATACATGAAAATGATACAGATGAATGTCTCATCAGCAAGTTCATCTTCGTCATTACTGAATTTCCAAATGGAGCCCCCTTCAAACCAAAGTTATTATGGCAACTATGCATCTATTTGGCCAGAGGAAGAGAAGGTAACACCTTCACTTTTAACCTTCTCAATTTGTAATTTTTTAACATGATATGTCCTTTCCCTCGAGTTCTGAATGTAGTTTTCAATACAATAATTATGTAGCTTATCAATGGTGGTATGGAAGGCACTGCCTTATTTTCATTTCTTGTTGTATGCAATTGAAAATGGTGCAGCATCTATAAGTTGCTTGATTACTAATCGGCATATTTGTTCAAAATGTGGTATAGATGGTTGGCGTGAAGAGGCCTTATCCGTTCTCTCTGGATGACCCACCATGCCCTTTCAATTGTAAATTTCCTCTAACCATACACAACATTAGTAGATCGGAAGATCAAATAGCATCTGTTGGTAACAGAGGCACTTTCAATGCTAAAACAGACAACCCAAATTTCAGGTTTCACTTGGTCCAGTTGCTTTGGTTTTGCAAAGGTTCTGATGCTCTAATATATAGGGAGACATCTGATTCTTTTGTCTTTCTTCTTTCCTCTTTGTAGAGAAGGACCTTCATGTTCCAATTCAAGATTGGAGCCTAATTCAAACAAAGTCATTAAAGGAAACAGGGCTTCCAGTGAAGATTTTCTCACACTAGCCCCTCCATTATCCAATTTGGCATGTCTAGATTCCAAGCCCAAGCGCCCTTCGTCTTGCCTAGCCTACCATAACTACGACACATTTAACTTTGGCTTGCTACCTCATCAAGTTAGATTCAGTAACTTATTTTCCCAATTCAATAGCTTACTCTTTTTTCAGTTTTTTTTGTGTGTGTGTGTCTAATTGATTGTTTTTGTGAATTTCTTAAAAGGCTACCATGGAAGATACGATCCTCCAACCAGGACCAAGTGTATCAAATCAACAGCAACCTTACTATAGCTTTTTCCCACCAAAAGTAATGCAAATTGGCCAACCTACAAACACTTGTGGCAACTGTAATGGTGGTGAATTGGGTGAAAGTGTTGATCTCAATTTGAAGTTATAGTCTCATTATATTGCACATTCTTGTAAAATATTTGGCAAGCCAGCTGTTTCTTTTTCTGAGACCATACTAAGGGATGGTTCCTGTATTTCTTTTTTAACACTTGTTTATATCATACAAGATTTGAAGTTGAGATATGTCCAAATCTGCAAATGTAAGCTATAGGGTGAAAGAGACCTTCCAACTCTTGGCCATCAGCCATGTGGGGAAAGGTAAGACTTACCTTACTTGGATGCTATGCTTTTGAAGAAGGAAAATTTAGTTTGTTGTGACCTTGAGTTTGGGGCTTGCTTTCTCTGCCTTTTTATGCCTTTGATAATTGAATGAGTGAGTGTTGCACATTGTTGGTAACAGAACCCTTGCATGTGAGCTTCTGGCCATGTCCTTTTGTTTTGGTGGGCTCCTTGTTGTCCGACCTTTCTATTATGCCGCAAATAATTGGTTGAGGATCGGGACCACCGCAGGAGCTCTATTAAATAGGAGAAAGATGTAGAAATCGCAAGCCACAAGAATTTTAGTTTTTTATGCGTAGTCAATAAATCTTGTACTGATGCAATAACCTGTAACTCACCTTAATTGAGTACTTTGCATTAGGTAAATTTTGTACAGCATATTCAATCAAGAAAACGTAAGTAAAAAAAATTGAACATAAAATTTTTTGACTTCATACTTTTTCATTTTACCAACTTAACCATCCCTAAAAGACTCAAGCCACAAGATTCCGGTGGGCTGAGTGAATTATGTAATTCTTCAAATGCAATATATCATGTAATATTTGTTAATTTTAGTAAAACTTGTACATTATAATTAATAAAATATTTAACTAGGGTGAAATGAGTATTACTTTAACATTAGAGATTAATTTATCATATGATTATCACCTGTAATCTTATTGATGTAGAGTTGAAAGGGTCCATAAACTCCAAGTAAAATTATAACCAAGTCAGATGTCAGATACATGCCAACTCATATTTATCGCACAAATGCCGTCAAATCATTACAAACAGTGTTCTGGATCAGGGCACACGACAAAATAGATACAAAATCATGCTTAAGAACAAAAGCATGTATAGAATTGTCTGTAACCTCATGCATAAAATACCAAAACGGAAACATACGACTTAAGTTCAACGTCCAAAGAGCCTGCATTCAAATTCTCAACATCGACCACTCTATGACCAACCAAAAACATAATCAAGAACGTATACCAATGCCAGAGAAAACGGGTAGAGGATGTAGGCTAAACCGGATGTCCAGAGGGGAAATGTAGTGCGGAAGCTCGCAAATGCGCCCATCACAATACAAACAATAAAAATAACCAACACTTCAGATGAGAAGTCCCATGTCAGTCCCCTTATGTAAACGAGGGCCAAGAAAACTGATAGGCAAAGGAGGTTATTCATTGTCACCGCTCCATAAAGCTGTAAAAAGAGACATCGTCGTTAACAGTTAGCATCCACATACAGGTCATAATACTTGTAGCCGATATAAACAACCCCGTAAGTGCGGATTAATAGTCACATTGCTTTATATAAAAGAAGACATCAATGAACTTCAGTGAAATGGTTTGACAAGATGGAGCCAATTGTCTTGACCTAGCAAATTCCTAGAAACTTCTTGATATAAAAATAATCAAGCAGTATTCTTGATATATTACGAAAAAC
This sequence comes from Erythroxylum incrassatum, assembly GCA_026546855.1. Taxonomy (NCBI): domain Eukaryota; kingdom Viridiplantae; phylum Streptophyta; class Magnoliopsida; order Malpighiales; family Erythroxylaceae; genus Erythroxylum; species Erythroxylum incrassatum. The sequence goes on along the minus strand of JANVCL010000214.1, from coordinate 42,435,369 downwards.
TAGACAGAAAAAAACAGCTTAAGGTTCCTACTCAATCATATGCATGAAACCAGTATCCCTCTTAAGTGACATCCATTTCGCCAGCTACCACATATGAGAAGTGGGATAATCCTTGGTCTAAATCAAGGCTTCTACGTAATGACTTGAGATGGAACTTCCACGACAAGGGCAGGGCTACCTGCACCTGAATCTTTTCAATTCCAGGGAGTTGGGAATCTCATGCTCTTATAGACGTACACTATTACTCTCACTTCTATTTGAAGGAAAAACACCTTTTTCAAAAGCAAACTTCAACAATTACGTTCCCAGGCATACATAACTCATATTTTTCAGGTCTAGACCAGTATAAATTTTCTAGAAGATGGTGATTAAAACACCAACCAAACCAAATATTGAAGTCTTAAAATAAATCAGAAAGAAATAAGTTTTGACACTCTTTTTCCTTTCGATCTCAAAAATTATGATTGAAAATAGTAACCCCAACAATACACCTAACACTCGCTGGAATCACTAACAATCACCAATTAAGCAGTAAAAGAGAGATCTATTGAAATTTTAGTGAGAAACATACCTCAGAAAATGTTAATGAGGAAGTTCTAATCTTTTTACGACTAGAAAAGATAATTGCTGAAACAGCTTCACTAGAGTTGGTAGCCAAAGGCAGCGCAATGAAGGAGATAAAGAAAGTTGGAATACTTGTTGCATCAGAAAAGTTGTTAACAGCATCAACTAGGGGATCGGCAAATACAGCTGCAATAACTGTTCCCAACAACAACATCAGCAATGCTTTGATTAAAATCTTTCTGGGGTTATCAACAACCTCAACGGTTTCATCACTTTGTTCTTCTTCTTGTTGCTCGGGACCCAACAAAGCATGCTCTCTCCTTGTTTGCTGCAAAAAAATATGCACACTGTGACTAGCTTAGAAGTACAAAATAGATTAGCTTATTGTTTATAACAGTAACACTTACCAAGTTGAAGTCATTTATATACTTGAATGTATGCGGGCCAGGATCTGAGGTTGAAGCCCCTGCTCTCCTCGCTTCATTAAGCCATTTGATGATCCCAGCAACAAACTCATCCTCATCAATGCTTCCATCATTAGAGGTATCAAAATCTCTCATCACTTCAGCCACGGCGTTATCTTTATCAAGATCTATCTCTTCAAACCGGATACCAATTATAAGTGCTTTTAACTCAGATGAAGAGAGTTTCTTATCATTATTCTCATCAATTGCCTCAAATAACCTGCCAAAAGAAGCAGCAATTACCTTTGGAAGCAGCGAGTGCTAGAAAGACAAGTATCACTTTGGCTATGAGTACACTTACTTTCTTATTACTTCTTCATTAGGTTGGCCATCATCAGTAAGAAGCCTTCCTAAAGCTCTTTGTTTCAGGTGTTGTAAAATTCCAGATATCACATGTTTGAGCTTTGCATAAGCAAGTCGTCTCCTCTGGATCCATGGCTGGAAGACCTGCCCAATGTCAATTTGAAGACAACCACGACATTATTAATATAACCCGAATATTGTCACATAATTAAGAAGAAAAAGAATATCTCAAATCTGTCCAGCAGTGAAGGAAGTTATGGATTCAAACCCTGCTTTTCTTTCCTTGAAGAAGATGGCGTGAAGTACAAAATAGTAACTAGCTAAAAATACTAGCAATGTCTCAAATTTTCTCTTTAATCATTATTTTTATTTAGAGGTTCAATGATGAATACTCAAGGGGCACATGCATACTGTTATATGTGCTTGACTAGAACTCAAAAAACCAAGCACCCCTAGGCCAACTCAAAAAGGGATGATCAAGCCAGAACACAATTCAAACAAGATGCACCATTTTCATAAGAAAAGCAAGCTACCTGATAAAGGCAATAAGAAATTAACATTGAGAGTGATAGAATTAGGCCAATCAGGACTGCCAAGTGCCTTCCTGAGCTTGAATGGAGAGCTTGTGGTAGTTGAACAACAAGAAAAGGTATAACAGATACTGCCATTATTCTAGCAGCATAGCAAGTCCAAATGTCTGTACTAACACCACTTCCTGCATCCATGCAAAATATTCTCTTTGTTCAAAATTCACATGCCCTATAACATTACAAGTTCAATCCAAATTAAAAAAAATGCAGGCAAGATATTTGTGTTCATATAGTGAAATAAAGAAAAAGAAAAGAAATTTCGTGCATCACAATCTAACATTTATGATTGCAATTCAATGAAACAATTTTCAGCCTAAGGTTGTAATTTTCCAGTATTTTGCATTTTAGATCCCCTAATCAAAACGAAAAAACTCTATATGAGTATATGACTATCCTTGCTCTCTTCAAACAGCTTAGCCTGGAGCTAGCCCTGGATATCTCATTGTATTTTGTTCAACTCATCATCCCAATGCACTCACCTTTCACTTTTCATAGAAAATTACATAAGACACCCCTAACTCGCACAAGAATTTTTGTTTTTGAAAAGTGAGTCGTGAGAAGATTATCGTACCTGTTAAACTAAATCCTTTTGTATTCCTTCCATCAACAGCTACATCGTCAGTATCCCGAATATCGCATTTTCCAACAATTACGCATGATCCCCATATAAGAGTTAGAAGCATGACAGTTGAGCCAGCCATCAAGCCCATTCCAACTGAGACCTGACTTTGAGCAGTTGCCACAGTTCCTGAAATTCCAGATACTGCAAGGCAAAAAATGTAAGAAGCAGTGCTAATCTGAAAACAAGTTTTTAAGGTCCAATTATGATGTGATCCGATCTGAGGTGTGTTCGATGAGAGCAGAGGAAATAGAAAGAAGGATGGAGAAATACCGAGAATAAGCATAGCGTCAGGGAGAGCACCGAGAATGGGAAGAAACAGGCCGCCGACTATACCAGGCCCCAAAATCTCAAGCAAGAGCTCACTACCTGAGGACAAGTAGGTAGCAGCCAAAAACATGAGGTATCCGTATACTATAATCAAGAACAGGTTACCCAGCACAGTCGTGGTGCAGGGCAAAAACCCGTACGTCTGCTCGCAAGACGAACCCTTCTCCAGAATCAGGTAAGGAGAGTGGAGGCCATCAGAGAGCAAATCCGATGATTCCACCCCCTTGGAGAGCAAATCAGGAAGAGATCGGGAGTGGGCGGTGGTGGTGAAGAGGAAGAGGAAGAGGAAGAAGGAGAGTTTGTTACGAGTAGAAGACATGATGAGTGAAGTGGTGTGTGCACAAACTTCAAGCTTCAATGGGTTAGGAGGAAGAGGAGCAGCAGGAGTTGGTATAAAATGGACGAGTGAGACTGTGAAATGAATACTAAGAGGACGAGGCGGGGCTGGTGACATCGATTTTATCCAGACGATTAAGCGCGTGCGTATCGGACGCGTATCGGACTTTTGTCCTTTTCAGAACAATCCAATTTTTAGTGAAATTATTAACTATTAAATAAATAAAATATTTTGGGAAGCAATTTGATTCGAACATAATTGTATACGTAAATTACGATTTCATTAAAAAAAATGTTGATCATCGGAAAGAAAGTTGAGATCAAAATTTTAGGTTCGAGTTTCGACAATGACAGTGTGAGAGTTCATCCAATATAATAACTCCTTATGTGCACCGACATTGGACTACTCTTTAAAAAAGTTGACTGAAATCAAACCGTAATTTACGCCCTCATAATTCTATCAGCGAGAGTGTGGGATCCCTAAGATTGGCCATTCCACCTTTGAGATCAAGAAAAAAAACTAACAAATTCAGTTTTTGCAATTTTTAATATTTAATTATTGCTTCTATTTATGCAATGTTTTGAATTTCGTACCGTACCGGCCAGAAACTGGTACCGGTACGGGTTCAATAGTATCGGTAACAAATACCGGTCGGTACCGCCCAATTTCGTCCGTACCGGCCGGTATTCAAAATACCGGTCAAATACCGGCCGG
>JANVCL010000214.1:42366941-42379827 GCA_026546855.1 Erythroxylum incrassatum | reverse complement strand
TTCTTTTAGAGTTTGAAGCTTACCAAAATGTTATATAATAAAGACAATTCATCATGTCCCATACGATGTAACTTATTGTTTATGTTCGCACATGGATACAGGTTCTAACACATCTGTGTTCATAAGTCATATAACTCACTATATCTATTTGAAAATGAACATATACTTTGACACTCATGTGTCACAGGGTATGTCCTTAAAAACATTTCCTACCAGACAAACACATATGTATTTGAGTATAAATCTTTACCTCAAGTTTCTAAATAAAAATATGCCTGGACACATTAATGTGTATCAAGCCTTGTTTAATCAAAGACTTATAAAAATGTATGCAGTTTTAAGAGCATTTACAAATTGCAAAACCATATTTATAAGCCATATAAATGACTAATGTTTAAGAATAACATATGGATTAAAAAATGTAAAAGTAAAATTAGTATGTGATTTAAGTAGTTAAAGAATATTTTTTGTCACAACTATCATAACCTATTATTAAATTATTATTATATGTCATAAATTATTTATTATTATGAAAGAGTAATTTAGTTAATATGAGTCATGAAGAGTATTACCAAAATGATAACTAATAAATTCTTTTTTTAAATCTCTAAATATACTAATCACTTTATATTGAAATTTTTTGTTAATAAAAACCATATGTACATATCATTTTTAATTGTTTATATCTTGTTATGTAAATTTTTTAAAAATATATTAATAAAAGTGTCGATATAAAATGCTTATGAAAACTCTATAATAAAAGAATAAAAATATATTTATCCTTTTATAACACTCAATTTTTTCATAATAAAACAAAAAAATCCCCCATAATCTTTCACATTTTCCAAATAAATACATTAACAAAAATTTTAAAGAAGAACATTAATAATAAATTAAAAGAATAGAAAATGAAACGAACAAAAAGCATTGTCTCTCCAAATTTTCTTTTAATGCCAACCAATCCCAAAACAGCCAGCCATCAAATTGCTCCACACAAAACCCAAAAGAGGAAATATAAGCTGAGTCGTTCTTATTACGACAATAATGTAAATTGAAAAATAAAAAAGATGACAAACCAAATCCCCAAACCAAAGGAAAACGCAATAATGAAACAAAGTACGACCCTATATTATCCGTCCACGTGTCCTTGTCAAACCCTGACTAATTGAGAAGGTCCAATCTGACAAAGCTTGTCATGGGTCCCACTCGATAGAGACACCCCACGTGAAAGTTCCGTCTTAGTATCTGAACCTCCACCACATCCTCCCATCACTGCTCTGTCTTTCCCTTTTCTGCTTTAATCTTTACCCTTTTGTTCGTCTAATTATATAAACTAAATTAATTCGCAGCTCTCGCCAAGTTATTTCTTGTCCGTACGCTGCACCGTCGCGTCCTCAGGGTCTGGTGGCGTCAAATTGTTGCTGTTAATACCCATCTTCTTAAGGTTTTGTTGGTTGTACACTTGCCGTAGTCTCTCTATTTCCTTCTTCAACGATTTCTGATGCGCTGCCGTTTTACGGAACATTAACGTCAGAAACACAAAAAGATGTCAACCTCCACTGTGCATCTGGTTTTAAGGATGCAATTGCAGTTGAACACAAACAATTTTGGCAGATTCATAACAATTGTGCGATTTCATGGAATTTGCATGATTAACTAATCTTGCCCAAGGAAATGTTAGGCATATTTTGCAGTTGAAAGGCATAAATTACTACAAAATGATGCATTTCGAGTAAACGAAATAAAAATGGTGATGACGTCATAATTTACCATCTTTGAAGATCTTGTCTTGAGCTAAAGCAGCAATTCTTTGCTTTAAAGCACTATTGTCGACATTGAGAATCAACCTCTGATGATCCAAGAGCGCAACCCTTGGTGACAATGCCGATACCTTCGACTGCAGCAATCAAATCAAACCTAGAAATTAAGGTTTGCCGTTTCAATCTGAATTCTTAACGTGACTTGAAATCTGATTGTCCAAAAATTATACAACCACTTGCAGTTGTGATAGTAATCTACAGAAGGATTAATGTGTACCTGTAATGTTGTCATGCTTCGTTCGAGCTCTGAAATGTATTGCAACTTCCTAACTCTTGACCTCTGTGCAGATTGACGATTTGCCAATATTCTGACACACGTATAGGTTATTACAGCCAGTAAAAGCTTCTGATATTTTAAGTAAAACAATTAATACCCATTTACGTACAATCGCTCTTAATCATTTTTCTGCATATAATCCAGGTAAATTCTGAACCTTGCGCTAGTATGCATGTCTGACGTAACCCTTGTTTAGTTTTATGAAATTCGGTGTAATTGAAAATCAATACTCACAAGGTCTCACCTTTTAACCCTTTTGGGATCAGTTATAGGATCACCGTTTGCTGCTTTTGGAGAAGGTTGTGGTGGTTGCTGTGGTTCATGTTTGCATGAGCTCTCCACCTCTTCTGGTTCGGTCTTGGCTATCTTATGATCTGCTTGTTGCTGATCTTTTGGTGGTCGTAGTGGTGGTGGTGGTGGTGGTTGTAGCTGCTTCTCCATTAGCATTGTTGGCTTCTCCTCATCGTCGATGTTTTGGTCGGAGGGCGTGGAGGAATTGGATGATGAGGGTGGCAATGACAAGGACATATCGTCGGAGAAAACAGACATAAGTTGTTCATCGTCCAATTTGTCAAATCCCAGCGCTCCTGAGATTAATGAATTGTCGTTTGAGACATAGGTACAATTATCGATGTTGATGGGATAACATTCTTCCGGCAGTGGCGGCGGTGGTGTCGCCTCGAGGAATGCAACGGAGTCGCTTATCGAACGTCTGTGAGCCGTACGTTTGGTGGACGTGAAGTCTAGAAATTCATCAATCCATGAAGGTTGGCAATTTTCCATGGTAGCGGTGGGAGTAGTACAGTAAGAGGAGGGATGATAATAAGGCAATGTTTGGTGAAGAAATGAAGGCCAATTATGGTTGATCGTAGGTACTTGTGGTCGTGGCAGTTGTGCCATTCAATACTTCTAACGATGCCAATTGCATAAGAAGATGGATATATTATGTTTGTGCGATCTAAGAAGAGAGGGAAGAAGTAAAGTTTGAGGTAGTAGCTTATCTTTTTCATCTTTTGTTTTTGTGTTAATTAAGGTCCAAATTAAAAGAGTTGGAGTTGATGGTGGGGCGTACTAGAGACAGCTAGCAACAGCTAGGAGCTGGGGCTCGAAGGTTTCAGAAGAAAGTTGCAGTGTGAGTGAGCTTGTATTAACTGGAGCAATCATCCACCACGTGCCCGACTCCTTCACCTTCATATACTTTGGTCTCAAGGCCACTAGACAAAATATACATATATATCTATGTACATGTTTTCTTCGGCTCAGTCGTTTCCTTTATGTGTTAATCTCCCAAGCTGAAGACGAATACAAAGTCTCATCCTTTGCCGTCGGATGCAATGGTGATGTAAAGTTTAACATCATAAATTCATATTAAGAAAGAAAGTCTTTTGTGTCAGAAATTCAAAAATATTTCTTTATATGTTTTCTTTGTTCTTTTCTTTATTTGTTCCTCATCTCTCCTTAACCCACCATTCAAGAAATTATCTAAAGCAGTAATTTCTCATATCATATAGTATTTGTTATTAGTATATGGTAGGCTAGGAGTGTGATTTGAACAAAAAACTTAAATTAAATTACTATAAAGCATTTTAATTTTTAAATTATATAAGAATTTAAAATATACCAAGTTAATTCCCAACTAAAAAATTGTGCAATTCGTGTCACAATTGCACAATAAATTCATGAAAATTAGAAAGTGTCTTATGGAATCGGCAACAAGCAAAAACATAGGTTAAAAAAAGGGGTAATAATTGATTTTTTTTCTTACAACAATAGCAACATTCAGTATAAATCTCACTAAAATGAGAGGTTTGAGAAGATCTAGTGATATGTACCCTTATTCTTAATTAGTAGAAAGATTATTTTTAAATGACCCATATAAAATAAGAATGAAGGAAGTGGTTTCTTTTCTTATTTTACTCTAATGACAATTTTTAAAATTTTTAGATCAAATTTTTTATTAACGTGCGAACTAGATCACTTTATAAATTTTACATTTTTCATATTTTATTTTAAAAATCGAAAAATATTGATTTTTATAAAAACACGTGGAATATTTAATGTGCCTATAAATTTTAAGATTTTATAAAATTATACTGAATAAAGATAAAATAAATCAAACGAACAGTTTACAATATTTATTAAATGCAAAAGATAATTTAACAATTTAATAGTTCGAAGTTTTTTACAATTTTAACAATTTATTCTTAGATTTAGTAAACTTCACCGCCGAAGAGCTTTTTCTCCATTAAGTTCGATAGTGAGTGTGACAGGCGACGGTCGTAATTACCTTCTTTTTCCCACTATAAGGCATTGATTCAAATTGAAGATATGAAAAAAGAGCAAGGTCCGCTAGACACAAATGGACCCAATGTTGTAGACTGCTCACATGCCAAGATCATTGTTTTGTCTTTCTGCTTATGTTTTTGTATAATATAACGTTTATACGTAGAGAGGAAGATGAGCTGTGAAAGAAAAGTAGCATTGCAAGAATCATGTGATGGGAACAACTTGTAAGTGCCCACCTTGCTTTGCTTTGTCCCCGACAATCGACACTTCCTAACCCACGTTCTACTACACATTAATGTAGAATTTTAGAGGCGTAAAGTCATAACATTCTTTATATTAATTGTTATGAACATAACTAGTTGGATTTTTTTTTTTTAAGGAACAATTAACGGAACAGATAGTAACTATATCTCCGTCTCTTGCACCTCTGTCTCTGTGTCAATTAAACATTTAGCAGCGGTCCCCGCCGGCAGTCCTAGAAATTCATCCAGTACCGTACGAAAGAGGGGACTACTGACGCTTTATTGCCCGTGGAGGGAAGAAAAGGAAAAGGCCAACTTGAACTTGTGTTCTTATTTTCTAATCATCGTTATTAAGATTAACTAACTACATTAACACCACCTACAATTTAGATTGATTTGAAGTGCTGGTTTTAAATTTCTAGGAGATAATGTTTGTAGGTTTTCAGAATTCAAAATCACAAATTGCATATTTCCAATATCAAATACCATATTTTTTTAGTAGAAGGTCTGTAATTAGTAGCATTTAAAGTTTCGAGTCTTCGGAATGGAGCCGCACCTGTGAGGAAGAGCTTTACCGCCTATATGGTCCAACCCGGCTCGAATCCGGATTAGTAAATTGCCCGTGTAGCGTCAGAAACCGGATAGTTTAACCGGAAAAAAAAAGTGAGTTCTAGGCAATTTAGAAGCGAACCTCTCTACATTACTTCCAAACTCCAATCCAAGATTTCAAATAATATAGGCATTCAAAAACTCACCTACATTTTGAGCCACTCCTTTTTAGGAAGGAAAAATACTATCAAGGCAAAGCAGCTGTGATCAGAAGTAAGAACACAGGATGGATTCATCAGAAAAGCAGTCACTACTTACACAACCCACCAGCAAAGCATCGCATCACATATTTACGATTGTATTAGTCGTCATCTTCTTGTTGTATCTGCATGCTGGAAGTATTCCCAATAATATCTTGTTCTTTATTTTATTCCATCATTTTATACTACGGAACATGGAACAAAAGCAGGGTCGGATGGGATATGCTCTTGCTTTACAGCTTGATCCTCACCTCCATACTCGATAGCACTGGACTACTGGCAAAGCCAACCTTCGTTTCGTGCTCCCCTCTGGATTCCATTTTCAACACCATCTCTATTTGTTCTCTCGTGAGAGAAATGGGACCTGAGCCCAGTCCAGCATTGATAGTACTCGTGATCCATATATGGGGACTCCAGAGCCCAAGTGCAAATTCTTGGTATTAAACATGATTCAAACATGAATGCCATCGTATTGCAGATTTTCAACGGCCCCACTTCATTCCCACGTTCAACGGTAGCCTGTTAAATTAAGATGGAGTTGTTAGATTCTTCAGTGGCCAGAAATCCCATTTAGCAAACGTGCAATGCAACTCGACCAAAAAGAACATTATGATTATAGGATTCTGAACATTGTCTACAGCTCGTAAATTAGAAGAGGCATACCTCAAATGTCTTGGTGTCAGGACCATGGGGAGTCATACAACTATGAAGACTTGCACCACCAGGGAGAAATCCATCAGCCTTTGCCTGAAAATTTAAAACAAAATATAATTCACATTAAACAATGGAAGGAAAATAGCAGTTGTGAGGCATTTCTCCTTTCAAATTAATCACGTTTTATTACATGAACATGGGAAGCTTATATCAAGCTACAAATTTGAGAAGAAAAAGGGAAAAGTGTTCTTTAAATTTACCTCATATCCACCATAAATTAGGCCCATAAATTCACTCATACAGTTCCGGTGGTAATATGGCGGTCGAAATGTGTGCTCGGCAACCAACCATCGAGGGGGGAATATGACAAAATCAAGCAACGCTACTCCAGGTTTATCAGTTGGTGCAGTAAGGACTGCAACAAGATTGCAGGCTTATTGGGAGCCAAAAGAAAAGAAGTTTCAAAGAGAAGATCATTCTCTAAAGAACAGATCACCTACCTGTGTTTATTGAGGGATCACTATGATCAATTAAAACTGTGTTGTAAGGACAAAACTTACTGAGATCATACTGCAGCAGGAAAACATCAAGACCCAATGAGAAGAAAGTAAAATGGCGAGGACTAGAAACCTTTTGTCTACACAAATTTGTCTGTCTAACCTTATATGGAACATAGTTACCATGCCAAGCAACTACATTGAAAGGAGAAAAATCTTGAATCGCAGTGAAAAGTTCTCCACCGAACTTTTGTATGATAGTGTATCCAGGGCGAGAACCCTCTTCAAACCAGGCCTTGGGTACGACGAAGTCCCTTGGAGCAGCAAGGCCATTGGCCCCTGTATACAATAAAAATGATATCCTTGCAGTGCTTGAAACTATGTTTGCTTGAAACTAGGTTTTGCCAAAAGATTAGTTACCAATTGGACCGAGATCAGGCAGCTGAAAATGGGTGCCAAAAATCTCAGCAACATAACCACGAGATGGGCCATCCGGCAACGCAACAGCAAAACGAAATCCCTGTGGTATAACAGCGATTTCACCAGGAGAGACTTGCAACTTTCCACATTCAGTAGTAATCCACAGCCCTTAAACCAAAAACAGAGTCTCAGTTGATCCAATTTTTTTCTTCTTTGTTTGAAAAAGAAAAGACATATTCAGTGAAATTAAACCAATGTGGCTTCTGCCACAGAAAAGAAGGAGCTACATTCAAATCCTTGCAAAAGAACATGGATTGTTGTCAATCTACTTTACATGTTGCAAAATTTTGTTGATCAATTTTTTATGTGAAGCAGTTAATACCAGCTTGTTCTGAAAATTTGAGGCATGATGCGATACAAATGCAGTATTTAATAATGATGTTTGATTAAGATCACGAAGATAATCTCACTTCCTTGTTGCGGAACTATCAAGAAGTCACCATCTGCGTTGCAGAACGCACAGTTATCCATTGACTTATTAGCTGCGTACCTAAAAGAAAGCAAGATTCTTATTTATCAAAAATAGATGACGCCCAAACTATACATAATTTCAGCAATCAACTTGTAAACAAACAAATGGCTAGCATTACTGGAACATGACAAAACAATGGGTCCATCTCCTAAGGTTTCTGAGGACAAAATTGTAAGGAACGGCAAGGAATAAAATGGACAAGTAAGAAAAGTGGAAAATTACTTACATGTGAACGGCGAAACCATGTCGAAGGAAGGAGCTTCCAGCGCCACATACAGTATATAAGCCATCAACGAAGTCAGTTGGTGAATTTGGAACATCTACTGGCCTCCAACGTAGTTGGGTCGGTGTCGTACAACTGTTGGACTTGTCAAATTCACTCACTAGTCTCTCGTGTCTTGGTGTTCTTGCCTTAAATGGTTCATGGGTCACCGATGGTTTTATCCGATATAGCCAACTGAATATTTACCAAATCGACAAACAATACTATAGCATAAGAACCATGTTTCATGAAACGATTAAACATGAAACAGATGAAGATTCAAATATTTAATAAATTAAGCTCTTTTAATTATTTCGGAAAGGACATCGATTCAAGTTCCATTCAACCGATGTGGGCCCTATTTCACTATGGGTTTAAGATACCAACAACATTGGACAATGCGCTGGATGCAATTATTGCGGATGAGATGAGACCTTATTTAGGAACAAAAGAAAAGCAAAACTGATGAGAAATGATCAACCTGCGTTGATTGAGCTTGCGAGGAGAAGTGAAGGAAGTGCCTGAAAGCTGCTCCGCGTAAAGGCCGTAGGGACACACGAGAGGACTGTTTTGTCCACGTGGCAAGGCTCCAGCTAATGCCTCCGACTCCAAGCTGTTTCCAAATCCCGATATGTAGGCCAGACCATCATCCAAATCACAGCCGTCGGTCTTCTTCCCGGCCTCTTGGTGGCGGTGGCAGCTCCTCTCGTTCAGAACGACTTTGCTCTCCATAATTCAATGAACAACTAAGACGGTGATGCGTTATTATTCTTATGGCCGAAGTGACGACGTGGCGTAGATATCAGTTTGAAGAGTCGTGTGTGTTTTGATGAGGTTGGCGTATTCGGTTTTGGGAACATGAAATCACTGTTTAGGCTGGATAATGGATTTGCATTCCGTAAATAATTCATTGCTTTCTCCACCCACTACTTTTATTTTAATCTGATATTATATTTCAATTTTCAAAACCAGCAACAATTTTATAACATGGAAGAAGTTTAAAGATGTATGAATATAATCACAAGTCATAAAGATTCATAAATATCTTTAGTAACTAACTTATGAAGCAATTACACTCAATTTTAACGCTCATAATCATTAGAACTCAATTTTGCCTCCCACGATCAATAGAATCATAAACTAGTCATTATAAGAATTACTTTTTATCATATCAATCAACTGAATGAACTCTTTGATCAATCTGTCTTTACCTTGACGTATAAGTCAATCTAAAGTTAATTATTAACTTTACAAAAAGGGTTAAATTAACTTTACAAAAAGGTGTTTAAACTTACGTACTATACACACTTACAGGGTGTTTGGAAACTTTCGAATTGAATTCATTAACGAATTTAATTCAATTATATTAATGAGACTGAATTAAATTCAATTTACACTGTTTGGAACAAATCCAATAATATTATAATTGTTTAGAACACAATCAAAATGAATTCAATTATTTCCTATGACATTTTTACCCTTGACTAAAAAATAATCTTATTAAACAATAAACATTCACACTTACGTAGAACAAGTTATGAATATCAATTTCATTATAAGTGATATCATAAAAAAAAGTTCATTATTAAAATGAAAAGAAAAATTGATTGCAAATGACATTACGCTAGACCGAATTATGAAGACAATAAAAATTTATTATAATTTAGAAGATTAAAAATGCATGAACGAGCAGTAATTTTTTGTGTTGACATCTACAAGGCACTATCAATTTTTGAAATTAATCTCCAAATTATATAATATCATAAAAAGTTTAACATGTCTTCATGTGATAAGGAGACATAATGTGGCGCTCAAATGCCTCCTGAAAGGATATGTGGATGCCACACAAGACAGTACAAACAAACCAAAACATTTCATGGAAGCATAACATTCAAAATCTTCCATTGGAAGTAATTCAGAACAAACATATATCATATTATACGTTGAACTTAAAACAAACTTGTTTCAAACCATACATACATTATAGCAAAAACTTACAACAATTCACAATCATACACTTTATATATAAACCAAAATAAACTCAAAATACATTTTTGACAAAATAAGACTCAGACTCCATTAGCCAATGTGATTGATTCGTCCCAATCTTTATGGTCCTTGCTCTGAACCTACACAGGGCAAATCCACCGTGCTAAACATATAGCTTAGTAAATAATAACTAATCTATACATAAACTGACAACTAACAATACTGAACCAAGTTTAGCATAAGCATGCATTAACAATTTATTGAAACGAACAATTCAAACATAATGTATATCAGAACAGATTGTACAGAAAATATAATTGAATATCAAAAGAGGGTATAAACCCTTCAGAATCAGAAAACAATTTTGTTTAAGTCAAAAACAAACATACATCCAAATACAAAATCAGTTGACTATTAATCCATTTACAGAAGCAGGTAATGGGACCAAAACAGATAATACTATGATTGGTATCTGAAACAGAAGAGACTTGAGTCTCTGAAACAGAAGACACATAAGTGTCTAAAATCTGAAGACACCGAAGTGTCTGGTTACAGGAGTAGCTGCAGATCCTTCTAAGTATGCCTATTTACTCACAACTAGGACTTAACAGATTCAAAAATAGGGATGTCTGAAATTCAATACACATATCAATCATTAGTTTCATGCCAAAAATTCAAACATATCAATCTGACAGCTTTACAAATCATTCAATAGATCAAAATCAGTAGCAAACAAAACAGTCAAAGCAAAACTATCAAAAATTTCTTACTGAACTACTTACAAATATTCATCATGATTTACTTATAGATAAAACCATCTAAATTACATAGAAAAGCCCCCCTATTTGCTTATTGCCTCAAAATTTCGACAATATCTGGATGTGATCGGTCTATGCGTTCCTCTGTAACATTTAATACAATCACATATCACAATTGTGCACGATATGAATTCACTAATGCACATTCAAGTATACTGAATATGTATGATGTATGTTCATGACAAATTTCGGGTTTCTTATCCTTAATCTTGTCACATTATCAATCATATGAAACCATACTCAATTCCTCAATCCAGATTTATTTCACAGCCAACTTTCAGGTCCACTTTGTTCAATTATTCTCATCAGGAAGGTGAGGTTATTAGGTAATACTTCCTTCTAGAAAGTTTTCCTTCTTTGTCTTAGGTTTCTAATGATACCAAGTACATCTAATTTGGATTAGTATACTAAAAGTTATACTCAAAAGATTTTAGACTATTCTTAAACTTTAACAGAATTCTTATCTCAGCTTCTAATCAAATTCTGAAAGTTTTAAAGGCCAAATTAGAATCTAATCTCTTTAGAAAATTTGTAGCCTTATGCCTCTAGTTTAATCATAATTAATAATCATCTCATTATGAGGTCTATAGATCAAGATATAGTCCAATTACCAAAGCATGTTCAGTAAAAATCATCTCAGTTATCATATTTCAGCACAGTCACATTTCCATCTTAAATTCATCAAATAATCCACTTCAAAAATTCCTAATTTTTTGTGTGGAGATGAAGACCAATGTCTTATGAGTCCATTGGTTCAAGAATCAAGTCATTTGGATGTCGGGTGAAGAAGTTATAATAAAAAGATCAAAGTATGTTCAGAAAATAACCTCCTTCGGATAAACAGGGAAGTCGCGATTATGTACATGCATGACTGCGACACTCCGAGTGGTCCTGCAAAGTTACAATCGTGTACATACACGAACGCAACACTTCGGGTGGTCCTGCAAAGTCACGATCATGTTATGCCTTAAATACAATTGTGTGTTCAGTAAAATACTACATATATTATGATTAGTCCACTTGTCAAATAATTTCTAATACAATTGTCCCTTCTATTTGTCTCTTATTTCTATGTTTTTTTAGTCTAAAATACCTCAAAATTTTGATAAATCTCCAAATATCCGAAATGTCTCAAAAAATGTGAATGTAATTCTAATACACACCAATTCAATTTTCAAGACAATTAATCCATAATTTACACTTTATTCATATTAAAATCATTTATACCCGGATAACGTCAATGAATGCATATACAAATATGTGTATGTGTCCAAAATTGCATATGCACATATATGTGAAAACTCAATTATGCAAAGCATAAAGTGTATTGAAATTCCTCAATATTCTAACCCCTAACATGGGGTGTTACACATAAGATCATTACATCAGAAAATTAAATAAAAAACATTCATACTTGCATAGAGCAAGTTATATTATCCATAAAGTTCCACACTTAAATAGAGCAAGTTATAAAAACCTAACTCTAACCCATCTTCCTAGACAACCAATCTAAAAGTAGTTCAACTAGACATGCAAAATAAAAAACACCAATAAAGTTAGGATGCTCTACAAGCCAATCAACTGCATCCAAGAGAACACGTCCTTCAAATCCTAATTCTTTCATTGCGTCAAATATTTCCTCCTCTTTTCTAACATGAGGGTTTGTGGCTATAATAGCTTGTGCAATTTATTTCATTTAATTGCACATAACTTGTAATCCCGAAGAAATTTGATTTTCCACTCGTGCTTTTCTTTTCTTACTCGTATAGGATGGCTTTGACACTGAAGGAGTTGATGATGAGGGAGGTTAAGTTGTTGGTGTTGTTGGAGTACTCTCACTCTCAAATGGATAAAAAACTCTCTAAATGAACCTCATTATTTGCTTGCATATTATCAATGTCCTCAATATTCATATGCCACTTTTCCTTTTCCCATCTTTGAACCTTCTCCTTTGCACTTTCAGATTCAGATCCGGTAGCTCTATCTTTCTCATAGATCTCACGAACAAGGTCCAAATTAGGTAAAGGTTTCCCTCAAATATGTTTCACCTTTTGGTTAACCTAGCAATTAAAATACAAGAAACTATGTCAACAAACTTCATGCATAAAAAATAATACAAATATAAAAAATTAACTATATAAGTATTAAATAAAATACCTGTATCAAACTTTGCCATACCTCTGGAACAACTTCAAATGTTTTAGTAACATCATTCCATCCAATTCCACTTTTGCCATCAAGAAATATTGCCAAATGCATTTCTTCCCTTAAAGTTCTCAA
>JANVCL010000214.1:42327660-42343780 GCA_026546855.1 Erythroxylum incrassatum | reverse complement strand
ACTTTAATTGCATTTTTGACTTATAGGCTCGCTTTAAACCTTTTTCGTCGGTTCCAAGAAGTGAGACGACCCGAGGTTACAGCTTATACTACAATCTTGGAAATTATTATTATCTTTTGACCGGTTTCTAAGGATCAATTTTAAGATCGAACGACAAGCCGCGATCAGTATCTCCTGGGGCTCTTGACTCATACGTGCCCTCCTCTCTTGGTGGAGGGTCAGTTGTGACCGATCCTTGCATAATTCCTCGTGTCCTTCTATGAGGTGACATTTCACTCCTTCAATAGAAATACTAATGATTAGATCACATTTTATCTTAATTCTATTTCCTATATGTATGCATGACATGCATGTCATTTAATGCAAATAATCAATTCAAAATGCAAGCAATTTGTCACATATCACAATAATGCATAGCACACCTTATTTTAAGCCTAGGGCTCTTTAAAGCCTAAGCTCTGATACCACAAGATGTTGGTCCCCATTCCCGAAGCCCAACCAAGGTGTTGGACCTCATTCCTCGAGCATAACTATTCGATTCGGAGTCAAAAAGCATGAGCGGCTTTCCTTGTAGGGTTATCTCTAGGAACCCTCACTTACTTTGAACCAATATTCTCTAATTCAACTTCAAAAGCTACCAATTTTTGTGGAGAGGTAACCACACGTGTTAGGAATCCAATGCTTCAAGAATCACTCAATTTGGAGGCTGGATGAAGAAGTTATGCCAAAAGATTCCAATATGTTTATGTCCTTACTCCAACTGTACATGTCTTGGCGCAATTTCCATAACCTTTGGTACAATGTCGTATTGATTTTGTTTTTAGACTATTTGAAAGAGGACTTCGAGATCTACAACTTTCATGAACACCTCAAAGCGAGATTCGGCCTCCAAAATGGTCACAATCGTGATTTACTATAGCTGACCTGATGATGTCCGCATACACTGGCTAAAAAGCCATTTTCCACCCGAAAAGGTCCATTGTCCGTTTAACAGACATACACTGGGCTGAGGGTCCTTTTTCACCCGAGTAGGTCCGTCAAACAGACCTAATGTCCGTTAAACAAACATGGGTGACCCAAAACTTCTCCCAAAACCTCTTCAAAGCTTCCCACATCCATTCTAACACTAAATACACTCAAAATCTCCCGAAATTCAACCCTTCAAGTGTAATAACACTCCCAAAACATTCAATTACCTCTTTGGATGCATTAAACTCCCAAATTGCAACTTAAATAACTCATAGAATACACAAACTTTCATCATTCACCATAGCTGTCATGTTAACACCTCCCATACAACATCATCACTTATAAAACTCATAACTCTCAACTTCGATATCCAAATTTTACAAACTTTATACCGTTGGAAAGATATGAGGATAAAATACAATGTTCATGAAGACTACTTTGTCTAACAAAGCCCAAATCAATCCAGTTTTCCCCCATGAAATCAACACACAATTATTACCCCTATGAAAACCTGAAATATGTATTGTACACTACAAGATAAATAAGCACATACATAAGGGAACTTCTTCAATCCTCAAGTCATTTCCAAATCAAAATAAAGTTCATACAAAGCTTTCATACATAGCTTTAATTACATATCGACATTTCATCAAATATTAACACAAATTACAAATTACGTTGGATGCTCAATGTTCAATATGCCTATAAAGCCATCCAAAAGTCTAGCCACTATCTTAGTACAAAAGCTAAGTCTCTCAGAATTCGTCCAAATGCCTTGCAAGGATTTACTGATCTTCTCGATCTGCACCTAAGGAGTGGGAAAAATATTGGGTTGAGCTACACAGCTCAGTGGTTAAAATATTTATAGCCATTGGCGATAAGCCACACAATCAATTATATAGATATAACATTCATATAGGCATACACATTGCAATGAAAGTTCAACATTTACAATTTAATTCACAATTCATAATTCAAAACATCATCACATATGACACATTGATGCAATTCACTTCAAAGCATAGCTTAGCACGTCAAAATGTAAATGCACAACCAAATGGCTCGAGGGTTCTGTGAAACAAAACGGCGAAATCAAAGTTTACACTATAAACGAAACGAGTCCATTTTTCGGATCTTTTGGGGCACAAGCAGGCAGCCGAGAGAAGGCTTTTTTCGACGTGCATGTGACTACGAAACTGTTCCTCTCTTGCCCAAACACAATCAATTGTCATGCTCAAATCAATCATTCACAATCTTATTTTCTCATGCTTTTTCTTATACAAAATGCCATGATTCAATTCAATGGCATAATATAATCATACACACAATTCAATGATTTTATCACAATGCCATACATCATAATGAAATTTCCACATCACAATAATTCAAACAAGCCATTTAACACACAATACACATACAAGGCATTTTGCTGATATTACACAACAACTATATATAAATTACTCACCTTATGACTCTTGAAATCCAAATTCAATTGTGTCCTTCCTCTTGCTCTTGGGTAGGTTGTCCTTGATTCCTTAACACAACCAACATTCTCATTTAATTCCAATTCAATTGGAAATCTCCCAAAATTTCTAAAATCACAACAAAAGAAATTAAGCCTAATCAAGCTCATATTTAACCTACCCATAGTCCATCTAGGTTAGAAAACTCAAAACCTAGCTTAGAAACCTATAAATCCCATATATCTCTCCATCTTCTTCTTCCCCCAAGCATTCTCAACATAAACTGCTTTCTCTTTCTAAAACTTCTTCATTCACACACAACAACTCATTTCTTCAATAAACAAGATGGAATGATGAAGAACTTACCTTGAAAGCCTTGATTTCCTGTTCTTCCTAAGATTTTCCTTCCTTTCCCTTCTTTCTCCTCGATTTTTTTCTCTCCTTTCTTCTCTCTTTTCACGTTTTCTTCTTCTCCTCCTTGGCAGCCCACAACATTCACTCCTCTTCTCTTCTAATTTTTAGCCCTTTTGTTACTCCTTTTCTTCCAATATTTCCCCTCACTTACATAGTCTTTCCAATTTTGATCCTTCATTTAACTCAAGCCTACTAATTACTTAATCTAACTTAATCCTAACACTTCATTCGAATTTCAATTTCTAATCCTTTCCTGAAATTCCAATTAATGACCCAATTCTAAAATTAAAAAATTAAACCAACAAATAAATATAAATAACTATTTAAGCAATTTATAAGAAATTTAGAAAAAAGTTCAAAATCCAACAGTCTATACAAATTGATTTCTCCAAAGAGCTCGAGAGAAAACTAAGTCCTTCAATGGTCTAAAATTCCATAGGCAAGTTGAGAAAATAAACCCACGTTGGAAATGTGTCAATTAACCTCTTTCCATCTCAATGCCAACTTTCCACTAATGATTAAAGGTTGCTTTCCATTGTGCCATGACCCTTGTTCAATTATATCATTCAAGCTTGATTCATCCAAAAATTTAAACGAGATTGCTCCATCTTCTCTTGGCATCACTTTGTGCAACCCTTTCTTGCCCCATTTAGCTCTTGCCTAAGCATTTAATACTGAAAAAGCTGGTTTCTTATTCCAGAAAAATCTAATTAATGCAAAGGACCAAGCGAGAGCTCCAGCCTTAAGTAATTCAATAGGTGGAGAGATGATACCATATTTAACTACATTCTGACAATGCTTAAGTGCTCCTTTATTGTGTTGTGTGTGCAATTTGTTCTCTATGCTCTAAAAGAGCACGGTTCTTCTACATTTTCCACAGGTAATGTATTTTGTTCGTGCCTCTTCTAGGTGTCCCTTTCTCTAGACTTTAGAAGCAGTGATATTTTAGAAAGGGCTCTGAACTCTTTAGTAGACAAAGAGGATTCACTCAATTTTTTTCATTAAGTGCAAGGCCTTGGGAGGGCCTTCGATCGAGGTTGAAACCTCAGTCACGAAGATGCAGTCAGGTAGTTAGAAGAAGAAACAAACCAAATGCAGAAGAACTTGTTTCCAAAATGCTAAGTTGTAGCGGTACAAAGGAAAAAATAGGTGAAAAGAAGTTAAGAAAAAAATAAGGTAGAGAGAGAAAGCAAGAGTTCCATTGTATTTGACATTTACATCTCAATAGAAATAAATGATAAAGTACTTAAAGGAAAAATTAGATGAAGACAAGAATTACCTTTAGTTATAATTCAAAAATAAGGAAAATATTCATTTACGATGTGAGGGATGATTTACGATATAGGTGTAGGTAAAAAAATTGAAAGGTATCGACTACATTGAGTAGAGAAACATTCTTTGAAGAGAATTACGGTGAAAGACAATTGAGGATAGAATCTGTCGTAATAAACTATTTGTTGATCTTTTATGTTGTAAAAGTTGTAGTCTAACTGAAGTTGAATTATTGAGAATAGCCTTGTTGAATAGGGAATTATTTTTCGTCAATTCTTAAAAAGAGACATAAATACATAACCCTCACTTTGGTAGTCTTTATGGTCATTAAAACTTATATTTTCTAAGGTACTCTTGAATATTAACAAATAATTTGAGGTATATAGTGCTATTTTAGGTAACATCTACTTTGATGATCATAAAGATCACCCATAATCACTGTATAGCTTTTTCTAGAAGGAAAATATAGTTTACAAAGTTGTAAATATTGTATTAATACTTGACTACATTATCAATATTCATCAATATTGGATATTGATTCACGTTAAATTTTTAAATTACAATTTTTTCAACTTTTATAAAATTAAATTTAGTCTCCTATTATGATTAAAATTTAAAGTTTTAATTTAATAACTCTGGTTATTAAAAATTAACATTAAAATATTTTAAAATTAGACCTAATAACTACTTTAAAAATTTTATCTTTAAAATATTTAAACATAAAATATATTTCTAGTTTAAAACCTTTTTTTAATTTACAAAATTTAACACGTTAGTGTACCAATTGTACTAAAATTTTACAGTACACTCTAGCGTGACAACCCAATATGTACTAGATAATTTTGTACTGTCTTTTAGCTTGTATAATACTAAATTTATAACATTGGTCCTTTGGATTGATTAATTACAATGTGATAGTACTTAAATAATGAAATATAACACTTTCTTCATTAGTTTAACAAGTTCAATTGAAATTTTACTTTAATGTTTTTATATTGTTATGTACTTCAGTTGATATATTAGATAAATAAGAAATAAATTGTTTGATTTTTAGGGTAAGGTATTTAAAGCGAATTTCTCAAAACTTTAGAAACTAAATTGTATTATGAGTTCAATTAAAAATTTGACTCATCCATTCACTACTTTAGTCTGAAACCCATTTTATAGTGTTTGAAGGCAGTTCAATTTATGTTAAGTATAAATTGCCGAATTGAATTTATAAAAGAATTGAAATTCTGCAACCTATACCAAAACTTGAATTTGTCAATATCTACAAATAAGAAAAGAAAGTTGGTGCGTGACAATTTTGGAAAACTAACAATATCAACACCATCATCCTGGTTACCCAGATTAGGTTAGCACATGGAAGCATTGACGGTAGCTGAGTTCTAAGTGAGTTCTCCATCAGTGACCAACGTTGTCGTCTAACATACAACGCCCAACGCACTTGCCTAGACTTTATGTTTTCTTTTTGATAGACTCTGTTATCCTACTTCTTAAACATCATCTAACATCTTGTTCACAACTGCCACGGCATAATAAAAATTGTTCATCTTGCAGCGACCAAAGTGAAAATGTGCGTCTGTTTCTGATACTTCTCTTTAAATCCTCTGCCATGTAATCAAGATAATGAAGAGTACAACTCAAGTAAATAATAAGGTAGAACTTGTTCAAACATTCTAACCCATCTCTACCTATAAAAATGATCTCGCAGGCATAATTTTTGGTCGTAATGGCATGCATGTGCTGGTCACTGTTTAGGTGGTGTGATGCAACCTAAGTATTAGTGCTTAGGCATAGTGATACAACCAGCCTTCGCAGTAGAGTTCCATGCCTTAGACATCAATCTGACAAGCTACACATGCCAAGTGGTCTAATTACAACGCAACAAGCTTCAAGACTTAAACAAGTAATGCAAGCTTTTGTTCAAGCCCAAATCACAAGTTAAGTACATGAAGAGGCCGAAACATCCATATAGAGGAATACCAAAGCACCTCCAAGCTTGTGACTTTATTAGAGGAGGCGTTAGAAGAGGCTAGTATTTAGCCATTTATGCCTATTTTTGATAATTTGGGCTTGTTAACTATTATCTCTTATTTTAAGCCCAAGGACATGTTTATGGGTTGTTCTTTTTAGTTAGTAGCATGTGCTTTGTTTGTCTGGGTTATTTTGAGACTTATTTGTTTTAATGTGTTTAGCCCATTCCTAAAAGGACTTGGATTAGATTATGTTCAATGGGCTAGATACTCCTAGATTTGTTAGGATTAGCCTAGTTTTCATTAAATAAGCTTGCAAACCCATTCTTATTAGGGTTAGGAATTGGTCAAGGATATTTATACCTTATTATATCCTTGTAACCCTAGATTGGATGATTAATAAAATTTTGGAATTGAGTTCTTCAAGTGAGGCGTGGATGTCTTCATGGTCACTTCAACAAATTGATTTGCATCAATAAGTAAATACTTGCAACGTAAATTGATTTATGATTTCTTTAGGATTGGGTCTCAAACTTATGACTTGGGGTTTGATCTAGCATGTTCTTAGAATAGAAAGAATTAGGGTTTTGATTCAATAAGATTAGGGGGTTTCAAGAACATTGTTTTCTTGGGGGTTTCCGTATCATCTTGGTATCAGTGCTTTGACTTAATTCTATTGAACTATGAACACATCTTTATTGCATTTTTCTTATTTGTTTTTTTTTACCAAAAAATCATGAACACTACCATGAACAGTACCCCAAAAAAGTGAACAGTGCCTGAAAAAAGTGAACAGTACCTAGGAAAAAAACCATGAATAGTAGCAAAAAATCGTTAACAGTACCAAAAAGTGAATAGTCCCAAAAACTGAACAGTACAGAAAAAAGAGTGAACAATAACAAAAAATACCATTGAAAAACACATTGAGTTGCCTATTTTAAACCTTGGGTAGATTTGAAATTTGTTCCTTGGGCTCTTGGGTTTTGTTGAGTTTTACAATATATTGAGTGTCTTTTTTTAATTCTTAGTTTACTTTGTTGTTTGTACCTTTCTTTGCTTCCATTACATTGAATTGGACAATCTTGCATTCATATTGTTCAATTATAAACAAAAATCATTGCATACACATCTTTTCCATCAGTGTATTAGAATACTATTTTATTTCTATCCGTGCATGACTTTTCTTCTAGAATTGTTCTTATTTCACTTCTTGTTAGGATTTACTTGTTCTTTCCAATTAATTTGTGTTGCTGGCTATTTGCTTAGTTTTGTTGAATTGGTTTCCGAAAAGTAACTTTAAAGACATCACTTGAGAGGTAAAAGGTAAGAGGGTGAGCTTATATAGTGAAAAGCCATTAATATTGTGTGAAAACACGAGTGTACAATCTGATTTTGAGGGAAACACGTGAGGGAGTGATTGTGAGATCCTTTCTAACGTTTTCTTGCAGGTTTACACCATGTCTAAGACAAATGCTAAGGATGGTAATGGTGATGGGAAGTCTAACGAAGGAAAAGGAAGTGACAATGAACAACAAAATAAGACGTTCTTAACTTTAGCAGCTATGCAAAATCAGTTTCTAAGGATAGAGGATATGTTTAGAGATGTCAGTGACAAGTTTGAAATACAAGATAGATTGACCAAAGCTTTGCAAGAGTTTTCATTTAATAATGCACCAAGAGAAAGAGCTTCAACTACAGCTCGAGATCCCCAAAACTATGAAGAAGAAGTTGCTGATTATGAAGAAGATGATGAGAGGGGGTAGCATGAAGTTCGAAACTATGGAAGAGGAGGAAGAGGAGATAGAGTTCGAAATAGAGGAGGCCATAGGGGGAGAGTTGAAAGGGGTAGAGATGAGGAAGAAGTTGAGAGGCTTGATAGAAACTTAGGAAGCATCAAAATGAAGATTCCATCTTTCCAAGGAAGGAATGACGCAGAAGCCTACTTGGAGTGGGAAAGGAAAGTAGAAATGATATTTACTTGCCACAACTACTCAGAAGAAAAGAGGTTGAAGTTGGCAGCAGTTGAATTTTCTGACTATACAGTTGTTTAGTGGGACCAACTACTTCTGAATAGAAGAATGGCTAGAGATAAACCTGTTGAAACATGGGAGGAGATGAAGTCCATCATGAAGAGACATTTTATGCCTAGTTACTACTACAGGGAGTTGCACCAAAAACTCCAGACTTTGAGACAAGGTACTAAGAGCGTTGAGGACTACCACAAAGAGATGGAAATGGCTATGGTAAGGGCTAATATTGAAGAAGAAAAGCCATCATGGCTTGGTTTCGTGCTGGTTTAAATAAGGAGATAGCCAACATGTTAGAGTTGCATCCTTATGTGGAGCTTGATGAAATGGTCAACATAGCCACAAAAATTGAAACGCATTTGAAGAGTAAAAGCTCAAACAAGGTTTACAATTCTGGTTCTTCAAGTTCTTAGAGTTCTAAGTGGCCTAAGAAGGAAGACAAGGGCAAAGACAAGTACAATGACTATAGGGACAAGTCCAAAGATAAGGGGACAACCTTTAAAGGTACGAATTCTTACCCAAATACTGTTAATGCATCTACTAAGCACCAGGATATTAAATGCTTTAAGTGTTTGTGATCTGGTCAGATTGCTTCACAATGCCCAAATAGAAAGGTTATGTTTTGAAGAGATGATGGGGGAATTGAGTCCTGGGAGAGTGATGGAGAAGAAATGTCAGAGCTTAAGGATTGCAGTGATGTGGAGGTAGAGGAACCTGTCCAAGCCGAAGCCTTTGTGGTTAGGTGTGCTCTCAATGTGCAGGAGAAGGTAGAAGTAGATGAGAAGAGGAAAAATATCTTCCATACATGTTGCTTAATCAATGGTAAGATGTGTAGTATGATAATTGATGGAGGGAGCTGCATAAATGTAGCTAGTATAATTTTGGTGGAGAAGTTGGGGTTGCCTATTATTAAACATCTTAGCCCATATAAGCTACAATGGCTTAATGAGTGTAGGGAAGTAAGGGTACACAAGAAAGTGAAGGTTGCATTTTCCATTGGGAGGTATTCCGATGAAGTCTTGTGTGATATAGTACCAGTGTAGTCGAGTCACATATTATTAGGGAGGCCTTGGCAACATAATAGGCGTGTGATCCATAATAGCTACAACCTATGTTTTGGCTCCTCTAAAACCAAAGGAGGTTCATGAGGATCAAATGAGGCTTGCAAAGGCCATGGAAAAACAAAATCAAAGGGAGTCTGAGAGTTTGAAAAAAAAAGAAAAAGGAAAAGAAGCCATTCAAAAAAATAAAAATAAAGGCCCAATTGAGAGAGATTGCACTAGTGAGAAAAAAATAGAGTGAAGTGCAATAGAAAAAGGAGAGATGAGTGAAAATAAGAGTGAAAGAAAAAAGAGTATCTTCTTTGCAAAAACAAAAGATTTGAGACAAGTGTTGTACACACCTAAGCCTTTATTTTTGCTTAACTATAGTGAAATTCTTTATAATGAGGCTAACCTTAACTCTTCTATACCTAGTGTTATTAAATTTGTTTTGTAGGAATACTCAGATGTCTTTCCAAATGAGATGCCCAAGGGACATCCACCTTTCAGAGGTAATGAACACTAGACAAATTTTGTGCCAGGAGCTCAAATTCTAAACTGCCTAGCATATAAGAGTAATACTGAGGAGACAAGAGTTTCAAAAGCAAGTGGAAGAACTTTTAGAGAGGGGACATGTGAGAGAGAGATTAAGCCCATATGCAGTTCCAGTGTTATTAGTTCCAAAGAAAGATGAGACTTGGGGCATGTGTGTGGATTGCAGGGCAATGAATAAGATAACGGTAAAGTATCGCCACCCAATTCCTAGATTAGATGATATGCTTGATGAATTACATGGTGCTTGTTTCTTTACAAAGATTGACCTTATGAGTGGCTATCATCAAATTAGGATGAAAGTAGGAGATGAATGGAAAACAACCTTTAAAACTAAATATGGTTTATATGAATGGTTGGTCATGCCTTTTGATTTGAAAAATGCACCTAGCACTTTCATGAGATTGATGAACCATGTTTTGTGTGAATTTATTGGCAAATTTGTGGTTGTATATTTTGATGATATTTTGATTTACAGCAAAAGCCTTGATGAGTATGTCTTACATCTTAAATCTATACTAGAGGCACTTAGGTGTTAAAAGCTTTATACTAAACTTAAAAAAGTGTTCTTTTTGCATGGATAAAGTTGTATTTCTTGGCTTTGTTATTTCTGCCCATGGTGTTCGTGTTGATGAGGAGAAGGTTAAGGCTATCAAAGATTGGCCTACTCCTAATTTTGTTGGTGATGTGCATAGTTTTCACGGTTTGGCTAGCTTTTATAGGATATTTGTGAAAGATTTTAGCACCATTGTTGCTCCATTAACTGAAATCATTAAAAAAGATGTTGGTTTTAAATGGAGTGAGGCATAAGAACTTGTGTTTAATATTTTGAAAGATAAGTTGTGTTCTGCACCTGTTTTAAGTTTGCCTAACTTCAATGAAACTTTTGAGATTGAATGTGATGCCTCCGGGATAGGAATTGGTGCTGTTTTGATGCAGGGCAAGCGTCCCATTGCATACTTCAGTGAGAACTTTATGGGCCACAACTGAATTATTTCACTTATGACAAGGAACTATATTCTTTGGTGAGAGCATTGGAAACTTGGCAACACTATCTATAGCTAAAGGAGTTTGTGGTTCATTCTGACCATGAATGACTAAAGCATTTGAAGGGCCAAGGTAAGTTGAACAAGAGACATGCAAAATGGCTAGAGTTTATTGAAACTTTTCCATACGTGATCAAGTACAAGCAATGTAAGGAAAATGTAGTGGCTAATGCACTATTAAGAAGGTACACTCTAATCAATACTTTGAGTTCTAAAATGCTTGGATTTGAGTTTATTAGAGATTTGTATGCTTTAAATTATGATTTTGGGAATGTTTAGGGTGCGTGTGAGCATGCTGTATTTCAAAAGTTTTATAGGCATGATAGGTACTTGTTTAGGGAGAATAAGCTTTGTGTGCCTATTTGTTCTATGCGTGAAATACTTGTGCGTGAATCACATTATGGAGGATTAATGGATCACTTTGGGGTGCAAAAGACATATGACATACTTTATGAACATTTTTACTGGCCTGACATGAGAAAAGATGTTGAAAAATTTTGTTCTAGGTGTGTTGCATATAGACAAGCGAAATCAAAGACTCATCCACATGGTTTGTATACTCCTTTGCCTGTGCCTAAGCATCCTTGGACTGACATATCTATGGACTTTGTATTGGGGCTGCCTAGGACAAAAAAGGTAAGAATAGCAAATTTGTGGTTGTTGATAGGTTTAGTAAAATGGCACACTTTATTGCATATCATAAAACTAATGATGCCACTTATATTATTGATTTGTTCTTTAGAGATGTTGAGAGTTTGCATGGTATTCCAAAAACTATTGTTTAAGACCGTGACGTAAAGTTCTTGAGTCACTTTTGACGTGTTCTTTGGAGAAAGTTAGGAACTAAGCTTTTGTTTTCTACTACTTGTCATCCTCAAACAGATGGCCAAACTGAAGTGGTCAATAGAACTTTAGGATCTCTTTTGCGTGCTGTTATAGGAAAAAATCTTAAAACTTGGGAACAATGTTTGCCATTAGTTAAATTTACATATAATAGAAGCATTCATTCTACTACTGGTTATTCACCATTTAAGATAGTTTATGGATTTAACCCTTTGACACCTTTGGATTTGTGTCCTTTGCCATTACGTGAGTTATTTAGCAGGGATGGACAACACAAGGCCAAATTGATGAAGAGCATTCATGAGAAAGGAAGGCAGCAAATAGAGAAGTGGAATGAAGCAAATGCACACAGGGCTAATCAAGGGCACAATTTGTTAAGGTTTGAGCCTAGAGATTGAGTTTGGGTGAAAAGAGAGGTTTCCTAAGTAAAGGAAATCCAAGTTGGATCCTAGAGGCGATGGGTCATTCCAAGTACTTGAGAGAATTAATGATAATGCCTACAGGATTGATTTGTCAGGTGAGTATCAAGTATCCGTTACTTTTAATATTGCTAATCTCTCTCCCTTAAATAATATAAGGTCTGATTTGAGGAAGAATCCTTTTGAGGAGGGAGGAGATGATACAACCAGCCTTCGCAATAGAGTCTCATGCCTTACACATCAACCTAATAAGTTATATATGCCAAGTGGTCCAATTACAACGCAACAAGCTTCAAGACTTAAACAAGCAATGCAAGCTTTTGTTCAAGCCCAAATCACAAAGCAAGTACATGAGGAGGCCGAAACATCCATGGAGGAACACCAAGGCATGCCCAAGCTTGTGACTTTATTGGAGGAGGTGTTGGAAGAGGCTAATATTTAGACAATTTGGGAAATAAGCTCAAGTCTTGTTTGGGGTGCATTTTGATAATTTGAGCTTGTTATTTATTATCTCTTATTTTAAGCCCAAGGACTTGTTTATGGGTTGTTCTTTTAGTTAGTAGCATTTGCTTTATTTGTTTGGGCTATTTTGACACTTATTTGTTTTAATGTGTTTAGCCCATTCCTAGAAGGACTTGGATCAAATTATATTCAATAGGCTAGATACTCTTAGATTTGTTAGGATTAGCCTAGTTTTCATTAAGTGGGCTTGCGAACCCATTCCTACCAGGGTTAGGACTTGGTCAAGGGTATTTATACCTTATTATATCCTTATAAGCTAGATTTGGATGATCAATAAAACTTTAGAGTTAAATTCTTCAAGTCAGACGTGAATGTTTTCGTGGTTACTTCAAGAAATTGATTTACATCAACAAGTACTTGTAATATAAATTGATTTTTGATTTCTTTGAGATTGGGTCTCAAACTTATGATTTAAGGTTTGATCTAGCATATTCTTATAATAGAAAGATTAGGATTTTGATTCAATAAGATTAGGAGGTTTTAAGAACCTTGTTTTTTTGGAGTTTCCATATCGCTAGTCATATGGTAGGACGCACCACTGTCAAGCAACCAATTAAGAAGAAACTGATTACCTATCACGTTTTCATTTGTACTAGAAGGCTTACTTTAACGAAGCAAATTAACGAGAGTTGATCACTCTTCATTACTCAAAGCAGGAATGTGTCCCTGATCTACACTAGTTATTGTTACTGTCGCAATATTATGATCAGAGGACACAATAATAACTTGTGTTGCATTTGCAATGGCAGTCGGTACACGACCCGTCCTTAGCTAAACTCACGTCCTCTACCACCGCGCCTACCTTCTCTGTTATGACCAACAAACCACCACTCTGGGTACCCATGAATTTGGAAGCAATTATTGGCTTCATGCCTTGTTTTTTTTATAGTAAGAGCACAACGATTTATCACCCGAACTGGATGACTTCGATTTTTTATTTTTAGAAAAATTAGGGGCATTGATAGCAAAGCTTACGAAATCTACTTGCTCGTCCCGAGCTCTAACAAGTTCTTTATGCCTCCCTTCTTGGAAAATATTTGAAAAGACAGTGCAAGGTGATTTACATGAAGTTGTTTATATTTAATTGCCACAGGGATTTTCTGCTTCTCATTCTGGTAAGGTTTGTCGCTTGCTTAAGTCGTTTTATATGCTTCATCAAGCTCTATGAAATTGGTTTGCCAAATTATAAGGTGATTTGAAGCAATTTGGTTTTTTCAATCTTATGCTGATTATTCTATATTTACATTTCATAAGGGCAACCACATCGTCATTTTTCTATTTTGTTACAAAATAAACAAAAGTGTTCCTTGCTGGCAGTGTTTTCAAAACAATGGTGTAGTGTTACAAAAATAAAACAACAACATTCCTTTCTGCAGTGACAAAATAAACAACAGTGGTATTAGAGCATTATAGATCTTAAAGCGATCTGTGAAAGTATTATTAGAGGCTTGTCTACATTCAACAGAAAAGAAAAATGCAAGCAAGTGGTAGTAATTTTTCACCAATCACACCACCTGTGTTTGATGGTGAGAATTATCAAGCGTGGGCTGAAAAATGACAGCCTACATAGAAGGTTGTGATATGTGGGAAGCAGTAGAGTCAGATTATGTCGTGGATCCTCTTCCCAAAAATGCAACCTTGAATTAATTGAAGTTTCAGAAAGAGAAGATCACGAGAAAGGCGAAGGCAAAGTCATGTCTTTATGCAGTAGTCTCTCCTACAATTTTCACTAGAATCATGAGACTTGGTTCTGCCTTTGAAATCTGGAATTTTTTAAAGGGAGAATATGAAGGAGATGAGAGTGTCCGAGGCATGAAAGTGTTAAATTTGATGAGGGAATTTGAAAGGCAACAAATGAAAGACAATGAGTCTGTGAAGGAGTATTCAGATAGACTCATTGATTTGGCAAACAAGATTCGAATTCTTGGGTCAGAAATGAAGGATGAGAGACTGGTACAAAAGTTGCTAGTTTCACTACCAGAAAAAATTGAAGCCACAATTGCATCTCTTGAGAATGCAAAGGATCTTTCAGAGATTAAGTTGGCCGAATTGTTGAGTGCACTACAGGCACAGGAGCAAAGAAGGCTGATGAGAAGAGATGAGCCTACTGAAAGTGCTCTTCAAGCCAAATCAAAAATGTACACAGAAGGACAAAAGAAGAAGCAATTTGATCACGACAAACAACAAAAATCAAAGGGTGAATCATCAAGAGGAAAAGAAGGAAATTATGATACAACCAATTATAACAGGAGGGGAAAACAAGGTTCTTGGGAACCATGTCAACATTGTGGTAGGAATAATCATCCTCACTATAAGTGTTGGAGGAAACCTGATATGAAGTGTCGATTTTGTCATAAAATGGGACATGCAGAAATCATCTGCAGAGAGAAGAAGTCACAACAACAAAAGGCAAATACATCACAAGCGGCACAGACTGAGGTAGAACAATTATTTGCTATTTCCTGTTTTAACTCAGAAGTTGATAGTGGTAGTTGGCTAGTCGATAGTGGCTGCACACATCATATGACTAGTGATTTGAGTTTGTTTTGTGACTTGGATGAAAGTTTCGTATCTAGAGTGAAAATTGGAAATGGAGAATATATTACTGTGAAAGGGAGAGGTAATGTGATCATTAAAGGTCCTAATGTATCTAAGTTGATTTCAGATGTGTTGTATGTGCCTGAGGTAGAACAAAATTTACTTAGTGTTGGTCAGTTGGTGCAAAGAGGATATAAGGTGATTTTTTAAAATGAAGAATGTTTGATTATTGATTTTGCTGGTGAAGTGCTATTTAATATACCTGTGAAATTCAAGTGTTTCACATCTGATCCAAAAGAAGGAAGTGAGAGGACTTTAAAAGTGCAATATGATGAATTTGGAGTTTGGCATAGGAGGTTGGGGCACTGTCATAGTAAGGGCTTGAATACATGCAGAAATTTGAGTTAGTTTCTGGACTGCCATTGATGCAGCAGCAAAACTCAAATTGCCGAACTTGTTTTTTGGGAAAGCAAACTAGACTCCCATTTACAAGTGCTTTATGGAGAGCATCTGAACAACTTCAAATTATGTATACTGATGTCTGTGGTCCCATGTCAGAACATTCACTGAATAGGAGCAGATATTTTATTTTATTTATTAACGATTACAGTAAGATGTGTTGGGTGTATTTTTTGAAAGCAAAGTCTGAAGTTGCAAGAGTGTTTTCAAATTTTAAAAGGATGGTTGAGATTGAATGAGGAAAAAAATTGAGAGCAATAAGATCAAATAATGGAACAGAGTATACCTTTGGAAGTTTCAAATCTATATGTAAAGAATCAGGTGTCCAACATCAATTTACTATTCCGTATTCTCCTAAAAAAATGGAGTGAGTGAAAGGAAGAACAGAAGTGTAATGGAAATGGCTAGATGTTTGTTGAAAGAAAAAAATATGCCAAAAAAGTTTTGGGCAGAGGCAGTGAATACAACAATGTTCTTATCAAATAGATTATCTACCAAAGCAATGGATAAGAAAACTCCATATGAAGCATGGTATGGTTTTAAACCATCAGTGAAGGGCTTGAGAGTTTTTGGTTGTGTG
>JANVCL010000214.1:42309428-42319763 GCA_026546855.1 Erythroxylum incrassatum | reverse complement strand
TTCTCGGGTGAAAAACACCCCCAGGTTGATGTGTGTCCGTTAAACGGACATGGACGTCTATTTAACGAACTTTCTCGGGTGAAATGGGGCAGTTTGGTTTATTCATGTCCGTTAAACGGACATGAAGGTCCGTTTAACGGACCTTCACGGGACAGCTTTGGGAAATTGCGAGTTTGACCATTTTCGAGGCAGAATCTCACGTAGACATGTATATGTTATTGTGATTTGATAGAGGAAAATAGAGATTTGGTATAAATGGCAAGATTTAAAATGTACAAACAAGGTTGGATGAAAACAAAATATTCTCTGATCTAGAAAGGATGAAATTAGGCTTGGAATGGTTGTCCGATTATAGCACTAAGAGTTTATGACTTAGTGAGAGAATATGCTTATGCATCTATGATTCTGAATTGATTATAAACATTTGTCGGTATGATGAAATAATGAAGATTGGAAGGTGAAAGGATGATAAGGGGAGATGAAGAAGTTGTCTAGGTTAAGTTGATTTGCTTGTGTGAGTGTACATTTGAGAATAGGATTACCATGATAAGTGACAATATTAAGCATATGTGTATTATAATTGTGGAGATGTGACTTATTGAATAAGTGCTTGTTAGAGTTCTTATAGTTTAAAGTCTAAGATGGGATAGAGTAAGACGTGAAAGTGCTTATAGCGATCACTTGGAAATGAATTGAGATTGATAATGATGTTACTAGATATGATTAAGGAAGGAAAAAGAAGAAGGACATGATCATGGCATAATCCCCCCGATCAAGGATAGGCGTAAAAAGGGGAAGTGTGATTTAAACTCAAATAAGATCAAGGTATTGTTAGCACAAGTTACTACTTGGTGAGTTGTTCTAAATATGTCACTAAATTTGATGAAATGATTTTGATAGTAAACACCAAGGTACTAGAGTAAAGAATTTGAATAATGCTTCACTGAGCCTTATTAAAAAGGGATGTTTTGGTCATATAAGTTTTGACATAAACTGATCTTAAGGGGATAGTATGAATAGCTGAAATTGATTTTCTTAAGGCACTAAGAATGAGTGGCAAGAAATAGTGAAGACAATGGATTGATTAGAATTCCATGAGCGGTATCAATGAAAGTAGCAAGAAATCTTCTTTCAGAAGAAGAATTTCCTTGAATAAGGTGCTCGGATAAGTCAATTTAAGAATGATCAATGAAGGGACATGTCGGAAATGAATAGGTAATGAATTAAAAACGAGTATTGGAGTTGCAAGGCCCTAATGGAGACTCAAGCATAAGAGACAGAACATGCTACTGAGAAGATTTGCATTTTAATTGTTGTAAAGTATCCAAATAGGGGATTGGATTATTGAATTTGAAGAAGCATTCATTGCTAAAATGATGAGAATATCGGTCCACGTTATGCACGGAAGATACAAATTCGATAGGATGAATGTGTTACAAACACAGGAAGTTAAGGTTTACAATAAAGCTAATTGTGTGGAGAAACTTGTCAGAATGAATAGACGTCAGAACACGTCAATGTGAAATTAGAGAAACTCTAATGAATTGAGAAAACCAATCGAGAGAAGAAGCCAGTTGGGCAAATGAAAATAAAATAAGAGAATAATACCTCATTATGGGTTGCAATTGTCGGAGTTAACAATGCCCCTGACAGTATTATATTATTGAAGCGTAAAGTGTCTCAATTTTGTGTTGGGATTGATTAATGACTATGATCATAAATAGAGTATCGAATGTGTTTGAAAAGTGGAGACGAATATTTTGAATATTTGAGGAAATCTTATAAGAATAATACTATGCCAAGTTTAATGAGAATACATTTTAGCTTGATCAAATGGAATGTGGGTTGTTTCATATCTGAACATGGCATATTGGGAGACCCAAAAAAAAAGTGTGAATCATATGACTGATGAATGTAAAAAGAGATATTATGAGAAATTTATAACTTGGGTATTGATTGTATCACTTCGATTTGGAGATTTTGCAATATATAACGAAGTGTTCCAGTAAAGATTACAGTGCAATATGTTGAAATAGTGTAACGTGGTTTTATATACCTAGGAACAAGTATAAACGACGTCGGATGCGAGAGCGACAACCAAAGGAGGAAGAAGGAGAGGAAGGTTGCGCGTCAGGTCGGGAGAGGAGGGGGGAGGGTTGCGTTTTAATTAAACCAAAACGACGTCGGTCAACGTAAAGAACGTTCTTCAGTTAACCAAAACGACGTCGTTTGGCTTAGCATCCGTTTGGAACCAAGACGACGTTATTTGGATTTCAACCATACAGCGTCGTCTTTGTTCCAAATGACGATGTTTTGGAACGCTAGAAAACACTCCCTGCTGAAACAAAATGACATCATTTTTTTATGTCAATCAAATGCGACATCGTTTTGTTACAATCGCTAACATCTGGGTAGATGATGCTTTTACCGACGTCCTATATTTCCATTGCTAAATCTTTTCCTTTTCCACGACAATATTACCGACCTATATAAGAAATCCATTGGCCATTACCGACGGTAAATAATCTGTCGATAATACTCTGTCGCAATTTTATACTTTTCTTGTAGTTATGCCGACGAACATGTTTTTTCAGTGCAAATTTTGCCGCTACCATTTTCCTCCATATTTAGCGACGAATATTTTTACCATCGCTAAATTAATCAACTTTAGCGACGGAAATATGCTTTCTGTCGCTAATGTCTAACGGTTTTATTTCTGTCGCTACTCTACATTTTTCTTGTAGTGATAACCTTAGACCGAATCTTCCTTCATTTTACATACAAATTTAGAAATTGAATATTCTTGCCAACAAAATTTTGCTACGTATAAAAACCAATTAGTTGAAGGTTCCAAAGTGTGAAAACTCGATAATCAGAGCCAACAATTCAACTCTGTTTTATCTTAGTGCCTGTTTGGTTCAGCTTTTGAAAACTCCAAAAGCACTTTTTTCCACCGCAAAAGCTATTTTCAGGAAAAAAAATAGGTGTTTGGCTACAAACTTCAAAAACACTTTTTAAGTAGAAATAGCTTTTGAAAAAGCTAAAATACAGCTTTTTCAAAAGCTAAAATTTGGAGCTTTTCAGAAAAGCCCAAATTTCAGCTTTTTGAGAAAGCTGTTTTTTATGTTATAGAAATAAAATATTTTTAAATATAAATCAAATAGAATAGAATAATATTTAATATAATAAAATTTATTAAATAATTAATAATAATATTTTATATAATTAATAATAAATTCGTATATAATTAATAATAAATTAATAAAAATATATAATATAAAAAATATTATTCAAGTCACAACCGTGACTTTAATTATTTGTCAGCAAACCACAGGTTTTTATTGTTTTAAAACTATAGCATTGGAGTGTTTGTGCATTTTAGGTTATAGAGAATGTTATATAAGAAAATATAATATTCATTTATTATACATTACATTTATATTCCATCCATCTTCTAAATTTTATTTTATTATATTACATTATAAAATATTTTAGCTCTCCTAGTCAACTTTTTCCTATATTCGATTTCTTTCGTTTAATTAACATTCAACCCATACTCTACAAGACAACAGGAAGGTAAAAATGCTCCATGGTCGAATTTTCGGGATGGCCTTTCGGTATAGGTCCCGAAACTTCTGATTATAAACCTTAAATATATACATGCTCACTCTCAGCCTTTATCACTAGACGGTGCTGATGCAGCTCTCTATCGCTTTTTTTCTTTCGAAGGTGCTTTTCCCTCTCAATTCCTAATTTAACCTCTTTTCCTCTTCTTATTTTGGCGATTAGCGTTTTCGCTTGGATTTGCGACTTCTCTGATCGCTTTTTCTTAATTATATTTTCCACTTGGTTTGTACTTTAAATGGTTCATGGTGTTTTTCTTTTTTCTTTTCTGGTGAAGTTGAGGAAAGTGAAAGAGAAATAATTTGACTTCTAGGATAGTAAGTGTTTCATTTTCAGAAGCAGAATAGAAATTGTTTTGAGTTCTATGATACTAATTGGCTTGCTTAAAGCTAAAGTAATGTTTTTAATCATATTCCAAGGAATTCTGTGTAAGCTCTTCTTTACATTATTTGAGTTGGGTTGATTAATTCGTTTATTCATGTCGATGTTTGATTACACGGTGTTATGATGTTTGTTTAGGATTTAACGAAATCACGGGATGTCAGAACCACCATTTCGACCCAGAGAGAAAATTCTCGAGAAACAGAAGTATTTCCAAAGTGTCCATAGGCATACTTACTTGAAAGGACCCTATGATAAAATTACTTCTGTAGCCATTCCTTTAGCTTTGGCGGCCACCTCTCTCTATCTTATTGTAAGTCTGCCATTTACGCTTACACTAAATTTGCAGTTTTCCATCCTGATGTCTATCCGAGGTGCTAGCATCATGAGTCCCTTGTTTACTTTTCTTTGTTTCAGGGGCGAGGGCTCTATAATATGTCTCATGGCATTGGTAAGAAGGAATGAGGAGGCATCATAGTTTGATAATGGGTATTAAGTTTTTTGATGATGATGTGCTCCTGCATATGGAACAATGTTTTTGAATTTGTTTGTGGAGATTACCTAGCAAGGGAAGTCGAACCTCTGTCATTGTTGGCTTTAATTTTAACTTTGATCTTTTTATCCTGCTTGGAACTACTTGTTTGAACCTCCCAGTCCTCTGCGTAGAGTTACATTTCTGTTTCTTTTCGTTGATGGTAAATAGATTTTAATCAATATATGATCTTAACTTGGCTAGATGAATGTATACGGGTATCGTAGTGAATGAAACTTTACCGTACATTTGCAGATTATGCTGAAACTTGCTAACGTGGCATGCAGTCTGCTATGAATAGGCCAATTTTCTTTGTCAATAGCATGGAAACTTTACCAAGATGAAAAGTTCGAAAATTTGGAAGCTATTTCGTAAAATTAACAAAGATTCTTTTCTGTTGAACTTTGGAAACTTCTTCAAATTAATCTTGCAATTAGCATTTGGAAGCCAAGTTGATCTGGTTGTAATGTCTCGAACAGTGGTCAAGTCCTCCATGATCAAAGAGTGTGGATTGGCAAAACTATAATTGGTGAGGTTTTGCCAACGGAAAGAGAGTCCTTTCAATTTAGATCTTTTTACTAGGAGAGCATTCACATCACTTCATAGCCTCAATGATCTGCTGCTAGTGATGTTCCCAGGGGCAAGCTTCCATGATCGTGAGTGAGGTTTTCTTTAGATCCGGCTAGGTTTAAATTTTTATGGTGAGGTCCAACAGATATGTGCCATTGTTGCTTGTGCTTAGGTCCAAATGTCAGTCAAGAAAGACAACTGCGGTCATTGTCTTGTTATCCGAATTTAGTGAAGCCAAATTTAACTTGGGAAACTTGAGAATAGGTGCATGACAATTAATTGTCTCTGATTTTCTCTTTAATGAGGGAGAGTTGCTATATGCTAATATAATATTTAGAGATATATTAATGGTTTATTATTTGTACGCATTTAATTGTATTATTATTATTATTATTATTGTTATTATTATTATTATTATTATTATTATTAATCTACTAATTTACTTTATTATTTTAAAAATTTTAAGGATATTATCAATACTAAATTTATCTTTCTTTTCTAAAAAGTATCATTTATTACATTTTTATTAATTTTCTTGACTTAATTTATTATATATATAACAAGGTTATGTCAATAGTTATACATTTATTTTAATAGAAATATCTTTATAAATACGTAAACTAAATTAACTTTTCAAATTATCTTATACATATAATACCTATAAATTAATTTTTTAGATATTAGTTCAATTGATTTTTGAATATGTGACTTACAACTTCAATTAATCTCTTTAAATTTCTAAACAATAACAACAATCCATTAAAAATTTAGCTGAAAAGATATTTAGGTCTTGTTTAACAATCAACTGATTACATTAGCTGTTAGCTGATTTTATCAGGGGTTAGCTGATAGCTGATAGCTGATTATATCAACTGATTTGACGAGCGAATAACATCAGTTGTTTATTAAAGATATTAGTAAATTTAGCTGTTTAGTATTAGTTGTTTATGTAGAAAACAAATTATGAGGGCATGACTTTAAAAAATTTATAAGGACATGAATATTCTATCTTAGTAATTCATTGAATATTCTTGTAAGAATTTATATTTTCAATCCTGATAGTTAATAATGCAATTAAGTAAAAAAAAGTGAATTTATTAATACTAACACAAATTTCTTATTTGTTAGGTAATTTATTTAAATTATATAATTTCAAATCATTGCGTACATCTAAAAATGATAAAATAATATACTCTAATATATTTTAGAAATAATGAACATTGAATGCTCTGATATATGTTAGTAAACTAATAGAAAATGAGAGAGTCCGAGAGTACAAGAACTAATACCTTCCTTTATATGTGAAGGAATAGAATTAACCAGCCAGGCACTAGACATTCTTTTGTTACTTTTTTACTTATGCTACAAAATATTCAAAGTTTTTGTTGTCAGACTCATACCTCTTCGTATTTTTAGAGCTTAATTACTCTATCTGATAGAGACCCACTTCACAAAATGTAGTCTTTAAGGTAGGCTTTCAACCTTTTAGTAATCTATTCAATTCTTTAGTGAGGGTGAAAGGTTCCGATCATGCATCTCATACATAATATATATCAAATATACGTAGTGAAAAATAAAACGGAACCTCAAAAACTAAATCTACTCATGCATATAAATATAGAAAACAAAAACATGAAATGTAAGATGTTTACATACTTTTTCAACGATCTCCTTGGTTCTTTAATCTTCTCTGCATTGGGTTGTTGTAAACTACAATAATCAACGTATACCGTCTCTAATGAAAGTCGACACAAAGATAGAAGGATAAAACCTTACTAGGAGATAGCTAGAATTATTTCTTTGTGCTAATAAAGACAAGAATTCTTGTAAAAGTTAGAGAGAAAAAGAGTGTGTGTAAGAAAATAACATTTCTTTCATTTATGTCTTACACAAGATGCACGAAAATCATCTCTATTTTTTACATTGTTTGGCCTTCTATAACCCCATCACTAATGGAGAATTATGGCAAGTTAAAGGTCATGAATAGCATGCATAATGGAAGTTATGGGAAGTTAATGACTATGAATAACATTCATTAATGGAAGTTTGGAAAATTAATGGCCAAATTGGCAGCTAACAACACTTGTTTCTAATCCATTCCATGCAATGTTTTCTACCACGATCACATCACAATACAATCCCGAAACATTTTCTCATATCTTGAATCACTATTCAAGACCATTTTACTCATCCTTCGGATCTCCTATGTGTGTGACCCATTTGATTCCTGGTTATATTGGTCACTTGAATTAACACTTAATTCAAGTAAGTCAAGAGCGGTATCTAGCAACACGTCATAACCCCCAATTGACCAGAAAGTTAGTAGTTTAACTACAAACCCTTCTATATGTAATGTTGCCATATAATTCATCCTTTCACCATTTATACCCCACTTGGTTCAGAGTATGGTTAAAGTGTCAACTCCCACTAGACTAACTATGTCACATATAGTCCAAGTGATATTAGATTTTGTCCTGAGGATTTCATTACTTTATGTATCATTGAAGACTCTCTTCATGACACATATCTGATTTGACTAGAGACTTTCGAGTAATGACCCCGACTAGAGGTCGTGGGTATCATCTCCTGCTATTATGAGTGGTGAATCCTTTATTAGATACTCAATTACTTCTGAATATCTCAAGTTGTACCGAATCATCACCCTATTAGTAATCCCTGAAAGGCATCGATGAATGGAGTCAAAGCACAGGATCAGTATCCGAGATATCCTTGAGCACTTCAAGTCAAAGTATACTTGCACCATTGCTATGATGAGACTATCATTAACACTGGAATAGAATATCTATATGATTGTCTCATAGTTGGTCAATCCAATGTACATACTGCCCTTAGTAAACATCCACATGTTAACTCTAAACAACTCATGTTTACAGCTTATAAGATCTACTGCTTGATCCAATCGAGAAATATAACATGTGATAATCTATCTGGATTAATGATGTCCCATGTTATTAATCATATGACTAAGGAAAGTTTAGATACTAACAAAATTATATGTGATAGGAATCTCATTATCATGATCTCATCATGATTTCCTCCATGTTATGTTTTGTATCAATGACTTCATTAAATCAACTTAAGATCAACATCAAATTCATAAACTTATGAATATCGAAATAATGAAAACAGTCTTTATTAATTATAAAATGATTTGTTCAATAAGTGCTAAAGGTGATTGCCTTTAAATCACTTCTATAACAGAGGGCACAATCGTTAGGCTAACAAATTTTTATTAGCTGGTTGGGTAAAAACGCTCCTTTATGGAGCTTTTTGATTTTTAGCTGGTTATGTTGAATAAGCCAACCCACCAACTGTTAACCAAACAAAGGGTATTAGCAAACAGCTAAGTACCTTTAAAAAGTTAATATATGGCTTTTCAATCATCTACCAAACAGGCCCTAGTAGTACATAGGTTTACTCTTCCGTTTGGTTGTACTTCTGTTTTTCTGTTGTAGTTTTCAGTTATCGTTTTTTGTTTTTGTTTTTCTTTCAAATAAAAACAAAAACCTGTTTGGTTGTTAATGTTAATGTAGTGATATTTTTATCACTGATAATAATTACATATTAGATAAAATTTAAATTATCTTTAATTAAATAAATTTATTTAATCTCTTATATAATATTTATTAACAAATTATTAATAAAATAATGTTATTTTAATAAAATATATAATTTATAAATTAATATTTAATCAAAATATATTTTAATTATTAAATCAAATTTTATTTGAAGATTTATATGTTTTAAATTTAGTTATATTTATTAATAATTATAAAATTTTAATTACATATAATTTAATTATAAAAATTAAATTAAATTATTCATAATTTTATTGATAATTAATTTTAATTTATTAAATATATAATCTTGAATTAAATTATTCATAATTTTTAGTAATAATTAAATAATATATATTTAAATGATAATAAATCAAATTATGAAAAAACAAAAACTACTTTTATAGTTTTGATAATTTTTGAAAACTGAAAAAAACAAAACAAAACCAAAAACAGAAACTAAAAACTTAACTCTGTTCTTGCTTCCATATTTCAAAGATACAAAGGCTATTAATATAGCCTACGGCTAATACATAACTAGGGAAAGATAATGATAAACTTCCACAAAATCTGCAACTCTTGATAACACTTTACTGTTAATATGTTGTTGTGAATGTGTTGTCAAATAGGAGGAGCTTCCTTTATCTATTGAACTACCATTTACATAGGAAGTTGTTACTCTTTAGGAGTCCTTGAAACCAACTATATTCCTTTAATAGATAGGTGATATTTAAATGAACATACTCTTCCTATCTCTCCATAAAACGTGGAACACCTTATGACTCCTAATACTCATCATGTAGAACACCTTATATCTCTATAAAACGTGGAACACCTTATGACTCCTAATACTCATCGTGTAGAACAGGTTTGGTAATACCCTCCCGCAAAATGAGCTGGGGCTGAAGGCACAATTTGGAACGGAAGTAAGAGAGATCAACTTTTGTAACAGATTTTGTAAAGAGATCAGCAACCTGGTGAGTGGAAGGAATATACTTAGTGACAAGTAGCCCAAAAGCAACACGTTCACATACAAAATGGTAGCCCAATTTGATATGTTTACTTCGAGCATGAAAAACGAGATTAATGGTCATGTATAAAGCACTGATATTATCACAATAAAGAGTTAGTGAAGATGAAAGTGGAATATGTAGATCGCTGAGAATGTAAGTGAGCCAGGTAAGCTCAGCAGCAGTATTAGCCATAACGCGATATTCAACTTTAGTACTAGAGTGAGAGATAATGTGTTGCTTCTTTGCACACCATGAGATGATATTAGAACCAAGAAATGTGCAGTACCCAGTTATGGAACGTCTTGTGGTCAGACAACTCGCACAATCAGCATAAAAAAAGCAGATAGTGTAAGTGTAGTCTGAGAAGTAAGA
The DNA here is from genome assembly GCA_026546855.1 of Erythroxylum incrassatum. NCBI lineage: Eukaryota > Viridiplantae > Streptophyta > Magnoliopsida > Malpighiales > Erythroxylaceae > Erythroxylum > Erythroxylum incrassatum. The sequence goes on along the minus strand of JANVCL010000214.1, from coordinate 42,309,693 downwards.
TGAAAATTGGTAGAAAGTGTGCCTTTAAGATACTGAAGAATACGATGAACCAATTTCATGTGCACAACCGTGGGAGTATGCATGAACTGTGAGACATAGTTGACACTATAGGATAAATCTGGTCGGGTAAGAGTGAGATACTGAAGAGCTCCAACAATTCCACAATAAAAACTAGGATTCGCAAGAGGAGTTGCAGGTTCAGGTAGTTTTAGCTTAACATCCAAAGGAGTAGGCATAGGTTTGCAATCTACCATGTTGGATCGTT
>JANVCL010000214.1:42228343-42251120 GCA_026546855.1 Erythroxylum incrassatum | reverse complement strand
ATACAAATAAAACCAAACTCTTTTGTTTTATTAATAATAAATATTTTCATTACAAAAGTAACTGGAAGAAGATTAAGATATATGTAAATATACTTGCTTTCTAAGGTACTATATTTACATAAGTCCAACAAAATCAACATGGAATAAATGATAAAAAAGGATGATTTCCAAAAAATCATTTTCATTTTGCTAACAACATATAATAATCATATGCTTAATCTATGAACACACGCACACTCACACACACACACGCATACATACATTGAGTAGCAATTTAATGGTCTTGCAAAATCATCCTATTAAAATTTAGCAAAGAAAATAAACTTATTAAATCATAAATGAATAATCACTACCTTTTTGTTAGAAAATTTGACTTCAAGAAGTTGAAATAGTAATTATAAGTTGTTCGTATAAATTTTTTTATAAAAATGTTAATATAATCCTACTAGTCATTAAATATATAGACAATGGTAAAGCTGAAAATTATGTCCACCAAACTCAAGCAATACTATAAGTGATTTGTGATTGAGAATTATTAAGTACAAATTGAGCTAGAAAAAGAAATTGGGTTATTCAATTCATACTAACAAATAATTGAGAAAAAAATAGAATCATCATGCAATAATTAATGCAATCATTCAACTAAACAACAATCCATCAAATCACAAATAGAAAAACAAAAGGATTAAAAAGAAGTTCAAAATTATAAATGTTGGACCTCGATTCCGGAGCCCAACATTCGAAAGCATGAGACGTGAGCAAACTCATTTCTTCAACTCATACCCTTATTTTGATTCAATCAACCTTTTTCAAATCAATTCAAGATGCTAACAATTTTATGGAGAGATAGAATAATGTGCTAGGAAACGATTAGTTTAAGAATCAAGTCATTTGGAGGTCGAATGAAGGAGATATAGCCAAAATAGTGAAGGATGTTCGTCAGCCTCCAACCTTCAAAGTCGCGATCGTCTTAAGCAATAGCGGGGTCACCATCGTCTTAAGCATTCAAATCAATACCAAAAGTTATACATTCTTATGGAGAGATAGAGAAATGTGTTAAGAAACTATTGCTTAAAAAATCAAGTCATTTGGAGGTTAGACGGAGAAGTTATGGCCAAAAGACGGAGAAGTTATGGCCAATTTTCCCGAAATACGTACAATGTGATGGAGGGCAAAAATCATATTGCCCTCCATCACATTGTACCTATTTTGGGAAAATTGGCATAACTTTCACTAGAGATAACTAGAGATATCAGATTAAGTTAATCTTAGGACGGTTTCAAAGAGAACTTCAAAATCTACAACTTTTGTGAAGACCTTGAAGAGAGATTATTCCATCTAGAGGGCCAAAATATCGAATTTCCAAAAGTATATATGGATCAGATGAAGGGATTCGGTCAAGGCTGAATCAGACGATGGATTCAGTCAAAGCTAAGCTTTGACTCAGACGGATAGATTCGGTCAAAGTTGAATCAGATGATGGATTCATTCAAAGCTGAGCTTTGACTCAGACGGATTGATTCAGTCAAAGCTTAATTAGGCGATGGATTCAATCAAAGTTGAATCAGATGATGGATTCAGTCAAAGCTGAACTAAACGATAGATTCAGTCAAAGCTGAGCTTTGACTCAGACGGATGGATTCAGTCAAAGCTGAGCTTTGACACAGACGGAGGGATTCATCTTAGACAAAGAAACTCAGTCTCAGACGTAAGAATTCATCTTAGGCGAAGAAATTCAGTCTCAAACGAAGAAATTCAGTGTCAGACACAGAAATTTGTCTTAAATGAAGGAATTTCTACGAGGTCTTCCTCACATCACCAAAAGTTATAAATTACTTCGTTTACTATAATTGTTCTGTCTATACATCCTCTGTGACATCCTAACTTGTAATGATCATAAATCTTGACTCCGATATCCAAAATCGTACACTTTATACCGTTGGAAAGCTAAAACGATAAACTACAACTTTCTAGAAGGCAACTTTGTCTAATTCGACTTAAATTATTCCAAATTTTCCTTGGAGGTCAAAATATGATTTCTACACCTAAGAAAAGATTGAAAAGGCATTGAAAAGACTTAGAAAGTCATATGCAAAAAGCAATCCTATTTCATTAACAAATCCAAACATAATTTGGGCCTAGCTTTAATTACATATCAACGTACACATCAATAGCTTACTATAAATACAAATGGATTCTCAATGTTTGACATGCTTATAAAGTTATCTGAAAGTCACTAAGTATAAAAGCTAACTATTCTGGGAGTTTGTCCAAATGCCTTACAAGGATCACTGATCTTCTCGATCTGCACCTGAGGAGGAAAAAATGATGGGTTCAGCTACACAGCTCAGTGGCTAATGTTTTAATAGCCATTGGCAATTTACCACAAATTATATATATATACATATTATATAGCAATTTAATCATTTACCAATTTAGCTCAAAAACTCGTAATTAAGCAGTTAATACATAACGCATAGCATAGACTTTATCCATTAAGCAAATCACTCAAATTCATCATACTTGACAATTCAAAGATGCATGCACAAATAAATGACTTAAGGGTTCCATGGAAATAGAATGGAGATGCCGAAGTTTGTACCATGAACAGAATTAGCCCATTTTCGAAGCTCATATGTCACAAGCGAGCAGTCGGGAGAAGATACTTATCAACGTGCACGTGATGAACAAAATGGTCCCACTTTCGCCCAAACAAAAGCACATAATCATGCTCAAAATCATTTTATCATATGCTCATACTTTCATGTTGTTATTCTTTTTGTTTATATAAAATGTTATAACCTTTTTTTAAGGTATAACATACTCGCAAACCATCATGCATTATCAAATCCCCACAATAATTCAAAATTCATACAATTTAGACATACACACACATAGGCAAGAATTTGCCCAATCACATAATAACTATAAACACATTACCCACCTAATTTCGCTTGCAAAATCCAACTCAAGGTTGTCTTTCCTCTTGCTCTTAGGTAGGGTTCTCTTGGTTTCCTAACACAATCAAGGTTCCATTCAAAACAATATTCTAATAAAATTCATAAACTTTAATAATTACAAAATTGCAATAAATACAAATTAAGCTTAAACCTAACTTACCCACAATTCATCTAAGCTAGCAAAACCAAACCCTAAATCCAAAACCCACGAAAATCAAAATGGGTCTCGTCTTCCTCCAACACAACTCATTCTCTACTTCTTTCCCCACTTGAGTAAGAAAGAAAGATGAACTTACTTTAGACAAGCTTGATTCTTTCTCTTTCCACGTTTTCTTTCTTCTTCCCTAGCTTCTCTCACGACTCTCTTCTCTTCTTTCTTTCTTCTCTATGTTTTTCTCCTCTCTTCTTTTCTTCTCACGATTTCTTCTTCTCTTCTTTCTTATTCAAGACACATTTTATCCTTTTTTCCAAAAATACCCCTCTTCTTTGGTTGTCCTTCCATTTTTTTACCCTTCTTTCTTTTGATCTACTAACTCCTTTAATCCATTAATCACCATACTATAATCTAATTTAATTCTAATCTTTCTATCTAGAATTCTAATTTCTACTCATGCCCACTAAATTAATAACTCAATTCTAAGAAGATAAAAATAAAATAACACAAAAAAATAAATCATAAATAAATAATTAAACAAATAACAATAATTTAAAAAAATTTCGAGGTCCAACAATAAAAATTAACCTAAAGAAATATGTTGATAAGCAGCTAGAGAGGACGAGAGAGAAGAGAGAGGTTTAGTTGAGAAGGAACACACAGAGGAAGAGAGAGAAGAGAGAGGAGAAATTGAAGGAACACGAGAGGAGAATCCAATTTTATTCTTACAATTGCCTATTTATTATTCCTAATATTTGATCTAATTTATACTCACATTTTCTAAGGAATAAAAATTCAAGATTGTTTAAAATTCATTTTAGTTTTACTATTTCATATCTTATCTATTCTTATTAACCAAACTAGTAAAAATTAGGGAATTTGCATTTTGTTTGTTTAATTAAGTGCTTAATCATTCTTATATTTAAGTTTACATTTAATGCATTTTGCTTGTTTATTTAAACATTTTTATTTCTAGTTCATTTCACTCGTCTTTTGTTTTTAGGTCCGAATTCACTTATATGAGATTGGACAGATTCAACCAAGTTTAGAATGATTTGGAGCAGTTTTAACCAAGCTATGAAGTTGGAGAGCAAGAACATGGCGTAGTACATGCTCGTGTACCTACCTGTGTTCTCTATTATTTTTTAATTTTAGCTTACATGGTTTTGGTACCTAAAAATGAGAAACATACAAACTTTTTAAATGATTAATATCAAATGAGAAGCCAATATTTGGATTGAAAAACTGTAAGATGTTAATGACATGAGGTTCTCGATATTAGGTTGCATCACTGCACGTTACAGGGAGAATGACAATGACAATGGATTAGTTTTTCTCAAAGTCATAAAGTAAATGACGTAGGTGGTGTATGTTTAGGAAGAGACAATGGTGCCCATTCCCAAGTGAATTTTGCCAGGATTTATCTTTTCAAGACAATAGTTCTAAAAGAATGGACTAATTGAAGTTATGTTTGCAACATGGAGTAACTTTCATTTAAAGTTAATAAAAAAATCTTAAACTTTATTTAATTTTATAATACTAACTTAAACTTTAAAAAAATATCTTAAAATGTTCAAACTTTTAATTTATTGTAAATATAGTTCTCAGTTAATATTATTGATGTGGCATACCTCGTCAAAATTAGTGGTTTCGACAAGTGGCTATCGCGTGTTCAAAAATTTTCATGTAATTATTTTTATAATTTAATAAATTTGGAAAAAAATTATGTAATTATTTTCACCACCACAGTAGCCGTCTCCGCCTAATCTTTGTTGTCTCCCCACTGGAGAAGATTGAGAAGCTCGGCCCAGACATCTCCTCCCTCACTCTCGAGGAAGCCCACCAACTATCGATGTCTCCATTGCCGCCTTTACCTAGCCTTGATTATACCCACTTTTACATAAGCCTTAATTAACATGTTGAAAACAACAGAGTCCTATTTACAATCTTCACAACAAGAAACCAGAGCTAGAAGCACATCCTCCTGTGATGAGCAATCTTTCACCAACTGAACCAATTAAATTAAGATTTTTTTAAAAAAATTTTTGAAATTCAATCAAGAATTTCGTAGCTTGTGTGAACTCTTTAGACCATAAGACCATAATTATAGGAGTTGGATCTTAAACCCAAATCATCTTTGACCCAATTAAAAAACATAATTGCTAAAATTGAATCAGCCTGACATGTCAACAAAACATTTAAAATACCATTTCTATCTAGATGAGAAAGGGCCCCTTTTAAGTCAGTTTGGAGAAGGGTCAAATTGGTATGATCTCATTTGAGAGTGGAGTAAATAAGATTCACCACGTTATTGGGGTTTTGGATTTCTAGTAGGAAATGGTAGGGCTTAAGAGAGAAGTAGAATCTGAACCAAATATAGTTTGAAGAGATGACGACGACGACAAGGAAGCGGAAGAAAGAGATGATTTTGGTGTAAATTCTGATAGTATAGCCCATTGGATTCAATAAGTATTGATTTTCTGGGTATTGTAGTTGGAACTTTACTCATCAGTTTACCATAAAAGCAATGAAATATAGAGAGAATAAGGAACTGGAGAGGAGAAGAGTAAAAACGAGCGCTATAGTTGAAGATAATCACACATTAGGGTTTAAGAGAAGGTTTTGCACTTGGATTGTAGGATTGGGTTTAAACCAGTTTAAAGGTTTTTCTCGTTACGACAAATCTCAGGTAATGAAGACAATAAGGAAGGTGTAGACAACAACAACGAGAAACACGTCTCTTTAATGAGGTAAATCCAAAACAAAGTAAGTAAGCTGGAGGAATGTAGAAGCTAACCAGAAAATTAGCGGGGCAAGGTAAAAACCTACATAAAGGCCGTATTTGGTAATCGATTAAAATTCTATAACTGTTAGCTAATGATGGATTATTTTCAGTGTTTTGAAACTCAAATCGGACATCAAACTGAAAGTTTTACTAATTATCGGTTCAACCATCGGTCGAATCGATTTGACGTTATAATTATGTAATAATTATATTTAATTATATATAATATTAAAAATATTAAAAATTACAAAAATATACCAAATAATATTAAAAATAAAAAATAAAAAATTTATTAAACCAGTGGTCGAACGGGACCGGTTCGACCGGTTAATTAACCGGTTCGACCGGTTAATTAACCGGTTCTCACTGGTTCAATTGAGAACCGGTTTTTAAGAGTGAACCGGACCGAATAGCCGAATGGTCACTGGTCGAACCGGTCAAACCATCCGGTCCGGTTCGGTTCGGTTTTTAAAACTATGATTATATTAGCTGATTTGACCAACAGATTGCATTAGTTGTTTGTTAGAGATGTTTGGTAAAATTAGTTGTTTAGTATTAGTTGTTTATGTGTAAAATGACTTATTAAGACATGACTTAAAAAATTACAAGAGTAATAATATTATATATCTTAATATTTCGTTGAATATTCTTATAAGAATTTAAATTTTATAAAAGTCATGTTCACCTGTACTGTTTCATCATCTATGAGAAATTTATGCAACTCTTTCCATTTTTATTTTCGTTTAAGGTCAACATTTTATTTATAACATATAACTGTATAAAACAATTATAAAAACAAATAATGTTCCTAAAACGTGGGTATTTAGGAACCCTAACTAGGTTATCTTATTTACTAAAAATTGTTGTATATTAAAACTAACAAAAATATGATGTGTGTAGTACTTAATTACAAGTTAATCAAGAATACAATTTAAACATCAAAATATTACGCAATTACGCATATAGAAGAATTGAAGGCTGGCTGGTATCAAAGATAAGTGGAAGAAGAAAAGTGAAAAAATGTCCTTATTTAAGCAATAGTTGAAGTGTTTGATACTCTTTTTTCTTCTTTAGCTGCTGGTGGTGGATACATTTAAGAAAGGATATAGTTAGATTTTACTACATTTTATTTTAGCTTATGGACGAAAACGCTCATATATTGCAGCATTTTCGTTTTCAACTGGTTAGCTTCAATAAACTTATTAAAAAGCTGCTCTCCAAATATTGTTGTTAGCTATTTGAAAAGTCAAACAGCTAGCAATAGCCGATTGGTTAGTATCCAAACAAGTCTAAAACTAACAAAGAAGAGAAGGAAAATAAATGGATGAAGAATTGTTAGGGTTTTTCTTTTTCCAAATTTATTAATTTTATAAAATAATTATCTGGAAAATAATTGAACATGTGTCAAAACTTTTAATATGATATAGTGTGTTATGTCAGTGACATTAATAAAGAACTTAACGTTGGGTTATTTTCGCAATAAATTAAAAATTTGAACATTTTACATCATTTTTTAAAGCTTAGATTAGTATTACAAAATTGAGTAAAGTTTAGGATTTTTTTTTATAATTAACCCTTTCATTTACCACTATCTGGCAACTTTAGGAGAGGTTAAAATCATATCTATATTCATATATGACTATAAATTTGTATTGTTACTATTTATTTCATTTTAAACACATTTTGGTAATTATAGCAATGATTAAAGCATCAATTCGGTTTGGTTGGCTTTAAATTGTTTACTTTTTTGGTTTCGTTTTCAACTTTCCGATATAATTTATTTTAATAACTCTAATTATTAAAAATCAATCACTTTATTAATTAATCTATCAATTTTTATAAATTAATAAGTTCTTATAAATTAAAATAAATCAATTAATTTTTATTTAACAATCTTTTTCAATTAAACTTCAAAAATTTTTATGGATAAAAATAATATCTTTTAATTATAATTTAAAATTTTATTTTAATCAATTTTATTACAGTTTAATATCATTTAAACTTATATATTTTAAATACCTTGAGATTACTGATTTAAGTTTAACTCTGGTCATTAGTGTCGAGTAAAGTTAAGGCGAATTTATAATTGGGTGCAATCATAACTGCACTAATGCATCAAATCCCGTTAAAATTTTGAAATTAAACGTGCTTGAATAAAAATAGTGCTAAAATGTGTGACCTTTTAGGAAGTTCCCATGTTGCTATCCTTCACTTAGATCTTTTTAAGCCCCTTAACAAGTGGTGAAGTTGGTAGAATAAAACTTAATGCGAAGGACTCGATGCTATTGCATCAATATGAAATTTTACCCCCGTAGACATTCAACAAGGAATAATTGCGGATTGTTTCGAAAAAGAAAAAGGTATTTATAATCGTTATGATTTCAATTCGCTATATAATTATATATTTATTACTCGCGAAAAAGGGAGGTCTGTAATTATACAATACTAGGGACGGAATCATAGATTTATGGGTAATAAAAGCTAGCTATATTACTCCTCTCCGTGTCTCTTTATTTTATCCGAAGGAGAGAGATTTCAAATATAAAAGAAAGTTTTCTGCTTTAATACTCCGCTTTCCCTTCCAGAACTTTTTTCTTGCAGTTGCAATTTCAAGTCTTCGCCATGGGTCGACCTCCTAGTAATGGCGGCCCTGCATTCCGTTTCATGGCCAATGAGGTTTTCTTCTCTTTCTTTTTTCTTTTTTAATTTATAATATTTGAAGCTGGGTTCTTGTTAATATTTGGGTTTTCCTTCTGTGATTTCCTTGGTTATCGTTCTAGTTTTACTTTTCTACTCTTATTAATGTCTTGTTTCTGAGTTTTCTTAGTTGCATGTAACAACTGTCTCTTGAAACTTACCCCTCGTTTTAAATTGGATTATGTTTCGTGCTGTTACTTCATTTTTGTTTTTCCAACTAAATTTTTATGTCATGAAATTTAATATCTCCATGCATATAATTATGTGGAAATAGGAACACTATGACCAAAAACTTCTAACATCAGAATTTGATATCCTATTGCCGTGGATTTTGTTTTCCAAGAATCTGCAAATTCTATGAGAAAACTGTTTTTGCAATAATATCTACTTACTGCAAATTTTTGTTGGGTTGCTCATATACGATGTCTATGCTTACAGTAATGTGAGAATTGAAGTTTAGGATTCGCCTTGTATTAATTTTATGCAAAAGCTTATAGAGATTTGACCTTGGACCATGATGTTGTAAAGATCCTAATATATATTTAACATATGAAATGAAGAATTTGGATCTGATAAGACAATGCGATGAATGAAACAAGTGTATATATTCATTGATGAAATGCCTCACTGTAGCTTTTATGAAACTGTTTCACTGTAGCTGCTGGAGCCATAGTGCATTAACGCTTTTATTTTTTATCAGAGGTTAAGACAGTGTAGTTTTGAATTAGAAAGAGAAAGAAAATGGTGCAGCTGCTGGTGCAGTAGTGTTAGCCTTTATTAACAGAGGGTGCTACAGTGTCATTTTGATTTAGAAGGAAAAAATGATATAGAAGGGCATCATGAAAAAGCTTTGAGAAAAGGAATCACAAATTCAAGTTCATATGAATATGTCTCTGTATCTACTTCTCTCTTTATCCACATGTACATACCTACAGTATGTCACAACAGCAGATTGTATTGGGGTGGGGGTTCTGTAGGTACATCTGATTTAGAAAATCTGAATGTATTATTGTAAAACGATGTGTTCTACAATGTCCTCTAGGTAGCAGAGATGGATGCAATTTTACAAGAGCATCACAACAACATGCCAGTTAAAGAGGTTCTTGTAGCTCTTGCAGAGAAGTTCAGGTTTGGCTTTATATTTGTTCGACAACTTAAGGTATTCAACCTAATAAGCTTGATGCAGTGCATTGATGTCAAATGTCCTTTCCTGGGTTTAGTGAATCTCCAGATCGAAAAGGGAAAATTGTGGTGCAGATGAAACAAGTGAGATGGGTTTATTGCTTTACTTTCGTTTTGTAAGGAGAAAGTATTGAGAGTTTGTTAATAAAGTGGAGTTTTGGTTGTAGGTTTGGAATTGGTTCCAAAATAGAAGGTATGCAATAAGATCGAAATCAAGTAAGCCTCCTGTAAAGCTCAATGTCACGCCTATGCCTCGAGATGATTCAGCCCCTGTAAAAAGTGTGCCTCAAACTATAGCTGCTTCCATACCAGCTCCTGTCTCTGTAACTGGCCCTGCTTCTTCGGGTAGAATGAAGTTCTGAAATCTTTCCTCCTCCTTCTCGTATTGCTTTCATTTTACAGCCTTTGCAAACTAATCTAAACCGAATCCTGTGTGATAGATGAAAGTTGTGATCTTGTTATCTTTATGTAATTGCTTCATGTGTTGCTGATTAAATTTAGAATTCACAATGTTTTGAGCTAGTTTAAGTTTGTGAAGTCAGCTAGAATGCTGACTCTTAAAATTGAAAATGGTTGGGTTAATTCCCACTTATCATTCTTGGGTAAGGATACATTGCCCTACACCTACATTAATGGATCCCAGCTTGGTACTTGTAAATGCAAATGCTGTAAAATTCATTGTAGAAGGTCTTCAAGGCCAATCTTCATTCATATTTAAGAAAATATGTGAAAATTGTACAGTGATGCCGACAGTGTGCAGTTTTCAAGATGTAGACTTACACATTAGGGGAAAGCACTCATTTTAGTGTGTTCCTGTTAGGAGCAAAGGACACAGAGGAGGAGAATGGTGTGATCTACTCGCATCAGCCCTCTAAATTTACCGATACCTAACAGTTCCTGTTCTCATTTTCTTTTGCATTAGTAACATGATGCTCAGTTCGGTTTTCTTTTCATATGTAAATGGGAAAAAAATGTGAGATTAATTTATAATCTTTTTTCTAAATGGTGACAAATTTCCAAAGTGCTACAGTTTCAAAAACATTATGTTCCATGTTTAATCCTGGGTATAATTTTTGTTCTTATTCCTCCTACTTAAATTTTTGGGAAGAATTTTATTAAGTAATGTAATTGGGAACCTAATCATACATTTCTCTTGAATGTCTGTCAAAGATCATGATGTTAAAAGTGCGTCATGTCTTTATATTCCTTGGATTAATCTTTCCTGTTTCTAATTCTTGAAAGTTCATTCTGTAGGAGGAACCATTTCAGAGCATCCTTACATGGAATTTGAAGCCAAATCTGCAAGGGATGGAGCCTGGTAATTGTTTTGTGCCATTCCTGTTTGGAATAAATTGAGGATGATTCTAGGTGTTTCTCAGTGTAATTCATATTTATTGTCTTCCTTATTCAAACAAATTGCTTTTTCAGTTTGATTCTCTTGTTTTTTTTCCTCAGGTATGACGTTGCATCGTTCTTGGCCCATAAACTCCCAGACTCCGGTGATGCAGTAATGCTCATGCTCTTCTTTACTACATATTTGATTGCATATTATTCCTCATCACATGTTGGTTTTTTTTAAGTTTATACAAGCATTCATTACTTGTTTCTTACAAAACTATTAAAAGTCCTTATATCATGGTCTTGGTCTTGAATAACATGCTTATCTGTGACATTGAGTCTCACCATAAAATTATTTTCATTATAGTTTTTGTCAAAGTTATCCTGGTAGCTATTTCATGTTTCTAACTACAGTATTGCCAACTCTATTAGCACTTCTATCTTTGTCTTGCTTAATATGTTTTATCTGGATTGTAACCATTTATGTACCCTGGCATTAAGTTCCATTAAAGTTATGGGATGTAATTTCATTTAATTTAGACTTCCTTAATGCATTTGTTAAATGTGTCAATTTCCACATTGACGTAGAGTAAAAATTAAGAGTAGTTTATATACAAGTGCTCATAACCTAATGCTTTAAAGTTTGGGTCGAAGATAGAGTCCTTTCTTGTATATAAACCACTTGAAGTCCCATTGAAGTAGGAGATAACTCCTGTTTTCGAAATTTAAGCATGTATAATGCTTAAACATGAGTTTTTGTGGTCTACGATATAGTGTAATTTCGGTCTCTCCGAACTCTTCAGGTTTGGGTCTGGCCTGAGCCATTCGAGATTAGGCTTGATATAATGAGTGGATTATAGTATGACTGCAGTTCGTAGACTTCCTCTCGACAAACTAGCAGAACTAAATGTCAGAATATTTTTCTGTGTTTGACTTCCAACAAGAAAGTTAATAAAGCTACAGAGAGAAAAATATTTAGTGAGAGAATCCAATGACCTCATTCTTGGGAACATTGAATATCTATATAATGACTTGAGGTGCATGAGATGATGTCACCATCTCGTCCAAATGTTGAGAGATCTTTCCTCTATTTTGACCATAGGCCCAAAAGGTTTTGATCAATACCTATCAGTCTGTAGAGACTCAAAAATGTTAATTTCAGCAAGCTTACAGATTGCGTCATCTCCCCACAGATTCCATCACCTACTTCTAGGTTGCACCAAATATCATCTTGATAGTAACCTGATCTGCTGTTACTGTAGACTGAATTTGTCCTCATGTTGTTCCCATGTTTTTTGTAACTATTTGTGGTAAGCTATTGCTCCTAGCAATCAGTTTCTCTTGTTATCCAATAATGTTGCTGGATTTTATCAGGAAGTACTAGTTCGGTTTTCTGGCTTCGGACCAGATGAAGATGAGTGGGTAAATGTATTCAAACATGTCAGGCAGAGATCACTCCCGTGTGAAGCATCAGAGTGCGCTGTCGTTATTCCTGGGGACTCCATACTATGTTTTCAGGTGTGGATTTTAGGTGAAATGAGATGAACACATGAATTGATTTATCAGTATTTTCCTTGATATGTTCTTTGAAACTTCATTGCTCAATGTAGAAAGAGCGAGAATAAATGAGGGAACTTGGAAGAGATATAAATATATACTAACCATTTGTTTCCATGCATGATATATTGTCATTGTACAGGCTCCCATATTTTACAGAGTTAAAGGCCAATTAACTGATTGTGAACATTTTAAGGGGTTGATATCATATTCCACAGAATTAAGTGGTTTCGAATTTGAATAGCTCCTAGGTAATGGACTGTAAAAATATTACAGTAATAACAAGCAAGAGTTCTAGTTTCAGTCTTTAATCTAAAGTCCTTATTTTGCTCCATTGATTCTCATTGATGCTTAAAAATCTACAGGAAGGTAAAGATCAGGCTCTTTACTTTGACGCACAAGTTCTTGACGCTCAAAGACGAAGACATGATGTAAGAGGTTGTCGTTGTAGGTTTCTGGTGCGATATGAGCATGATCAAACTGAGGTAGCTATATGTCTCCCTTTGTATCTGTTCAAACTGGTTTTGTCACATACTGACCATTGTGATTGCAGGTTGCTTTTGGTTACAATCTCATGGTAGACTTGTAGCAGTTTTGTCTTCCTTATTTTGTTGAATCCATTGGCTTCTTTTTCATTTGCATAGGGATTGAACAGAAATAGTGATTTATCCTTTTTGAATGGAAATTTTCTTGAAATAAGGTATTCATAGCCGTGATATTTTTTGCGATTCTTTGTGCTTTGTCTTAATCACCCCAAGTAAATGATGCATGAACATCTCTCTGCCTTGTATTTATGAGGTTATTAATGCAACTGGACAGTGTTAACAGTATCAGCTTATGATTGATACTTGGTGGATCAGGTGGTAATGGCCACCTCGGCCAGTGATTCTAAGGTTCACTAGTAAGATGCTATCTGATGTAACATAAAAAGAAAACTTTTGTTTTCTTTAACCCAAGCTACATGTTGCACCTTTTTGCCAAAACAAATGAGGCATTGGAGACTACTTAATGTGTTTTTCGCATCACGCAAGAATCCCAATCTCTTGAATGTCTTAACCGAAACTCATTCTGTTATTGATGTCAAAGGTGGAGAAATACTTTTGCTTTTATTTTGTTGGTCTGAATTGAACCTAGAATGTGATGTCAGTAGATTCGGAACATGACTTGTATAGCAATTTACATTTGATTATACAGCTTTTGTTATCCTATCCTGGCAATGTATTTTTACCATGTCAAAGACAGTATCCTCATGTTTTTTGACAATTGGGCATTTACTGCACGACACTTGAACAGCTCAAGATTCATTATCCTTGCACACTGATGGTTGATATTGCATTTTAAGTCTGGTGGTGTTTATTTTATTTCTTGATCTTCTGTTCACCAGGAAATTGTTCCGCTGAGAAAGATTTGTCGTCGGCCTGAAACTGATTATAGGTTGCAACAACTTCATGCTGCAAATGAGTCAGCAGTTACTTACCATCACAAACCTAGTATAGATCCTTCAAGAAATACCCGCAAGGTTACTTTCCCTACCACCCAAACACTGCAGAAGCAACATAATACATATGTAGCAATGACAAATCCAAGTATTCCACCTAATGTCTTGCCAACTGTGAAAACAACTATGGAGCCAAAAGCTTCTGAACCTGTGATTGCAGCCAACACTGGAAATCCTAGTGATTTTGCCAATGCTGCGTCTAACAGTGGCTCTGTTACTTCTTCACATAACATAGGTGCTACAAGCACAGCATCTGTTATCTCGGGAGAGAACAAAGAGGAAGGAAAATAGTTGGGCTATAGTTCATTCTATTTGGTCTCCTATCTTGAAACAGTCGGTTGATGAAAGGCATCTTCGTAACTGTCATATGAGCTTGTCTCCCTTCTAAAAATTGGATGTGGGCGAAAACTAGAATTTTGTGCAGGGATGACATGCCAATGGTTCCTTAAGTTAGTAATGTAGCCCTCTTGGCTAAGATTAAGATCTGTAACATGAGAATCAATACATGAATGTGTTGTTATTATCAGTTCCCTTAAGAGCAATATCCTAGGCATTTACCACTAATCATCTCTGCTTTCGAGTAAACTATAGCAGATATTTACTTCTGTTATATTTTTGAGTTCTTTGAACCAAGCAGGAAACTGAATCATGCATTATTGGAACTGAAGCTGCATTCTCTAATTTTTGAAGAGAACTGGGATTCGTTTCTTTGAACTCAGGAACGGATAACTGATAGGTTAGGGCTTGTTTTGGATTTTGATTTTTTTAATTTCGAAATTAAGAGAAGTTTTTCCTTTTTTGGACTTTTTCCTTAAATTTAAAATATCAGAAAATATATAAATTTCATTATATATTATCAAATACATTTTAGTTTGTTAGTAAATTTTATTTATTTAATTATTCATTTTAGTAAAAAGGATCAATCTTATTAAAATAAAATCAATTAGGTAATTTTATTTTTAATTTTATTTAGCATTTAATAATTATCAATATTAAAAGTATAATTATTTGGACATTAAAAATTAATAAAGAATCAGAAACCAAAAATCACAAGAAAATAGAAGTAAAACTGACTTTTACTTGAAAATTGTCTCTTTTTTGAGTTTTTATGAATTATATTTGATTTTGCGATAATTAAATAAATTAAATTTTCTATAATTAATTTGTAAAATGTATTGTTTATTTTCTTTTTTTTTTAATTTGTGTTAAACTTTAAACCAAATTCAACTGAAATGTTTACCAAATTATAATTCTTTATCTACAATTTAATGAATTTCCTTAATTAAACTTGATAAAAGATTGCTATTTTTTAGGCAATGACTCTTGTTTTTGTAAATAAATAATTTTAAGATAGAACTTGCATCGCAATGGCTCCAACAAAATCAAATAAACGGAAGAAGAAAGCAAAGGAGCGTTCCACAAAAACAGGTTGCGGATACAAACAAGTACACGTCCTCCAATCCCCACAACCCTCTCTCGCTCTCTCTCCTCTCTGTTTATTTCGCTCATTTATACATATGTAATCTTATACACCTGCAAAACAAAAAGATGCTAACTTTGAGAGCTCAAAGCTTAAAAAACAGAAGTGTAAACTATGATCTTCGACAGTTCTTGCAACTGGGGCTGGTTAGGTTTGTGGTTAGCAGTTGCAGGGCGGTGTTGCTTCCCCGGTTCGGTGGGCCCGAGGTGATGGAGCTCCGGCATGATGTGGAGGTCCCTCAACTCAAATCCAACGAGGTTCTAGTTCGTGCCCGGGCTGTCTCTATCAATCCTCTTGATACCAGAGTCAGTGCCATTACTCTTTTCTCTCTCTTTTTTTTAATTTTATTATGAGAGGGGTGAGTTAAAGCTTCTGTTTTTATATTTTTTGGTCAAGGGTTTTGTTTATTTCTGTGCTTGTTTTAATGGGTTTCTAATTCTTTTTGGATTGAAAATGTGGTGGGTCAGTCCATATGAGGATTGACATAACAATAGAATTGGAATTGGAATTGATCGAAATTACTAATTCGGATGCTCGAGTTATGTAGATTCTCGGGTAATGTAAATTATAGAAATAATAAGTGAGTTTATTGATAGAAATGACTGCACCTGAATATAGATGGCGCCTACTTTAGCTCAGGTAAAGGATGATGCGTTTCTAGAATTGGAAAGGAAGCACGTGAAAGGATCCAGTTTGATGAATTTTTAAACTGGGGATTTAGATGGTAATGTGGGATTTAGAAGATAAGAAATATTGGGAAATCTGATATGGATCTTATTATGCGTTGCACTGAGTTTTAGTGAATTTATGATGTTCAGAGAAACCAACCTGTTGCAGTGCCAAGTTCTTTAAGTAGAGACTTCTACTATATGAAATAGATTGGTGCTATCAAATTTAGGTATGAGGAATCTGACCATAACTCAATTGGAAAATTATTGGATCCTCGTCCATACTTACACTGCTGATTAATTATGAGCTAAGTTTATGCATACTAAAAGTCAGAACATCCTTGTATGCTTTAGATCACCTCTATGCCAGAATGATTATCAATTTAATGTTCCAGGAGTTTTCATGTTTTTAGATGCGATCAGGCTATGGCCGTTCCATATTTGAGCCACTTCTACCTATTATTTTGGGTCGGGATATCAGTGGTGAAGTTGCAGCTATTGGAAGTTCAGTGCATTCCCTGAGTATTGGGCAAGAGGTTTTTGGTGCATTGCATCCAACTGCTGTGAGAGGCACTTACACCGACTATGCAGTTCTTCCAGAAGAGGAAGTTACTGTAAAACCATCATCAATTACACATGTGGTAGGTACTGCCATAGTTTCATTTGGTGAAAATTCTTCTACTTGGTTGCAACTTTTCAGTTTTACATTGGTTCTTCATCCCTCTATGTCATCCATGATGTCTAAGTGTGACCTTAAAAAACTGTTGAATGGACAATTTTTGTGGCAGATTAAACAGTTGCATTTCCCCCCCTAAAATTTATGTAGCATTCTTTTTACGTCTTTGTACACAAATGTAATAATATGTCCAGATTTGGGTGTGCAAGCATAATTTCTTTCTTTCTTTCTTTCTTTCTTTTTCTTAAATTTATTACTCTTGAACACATACACTGTTATGTAGTGAAAATTAGATCCAGGCCCTTCCTCCATATTGCTATTTTCATTGCTGTTCCATTAGATTAATTGAATTCATATATTTACTTAGTTGATTGCTCTTTTTTTTCTTTCTATTTCCTTGTGAAATGAACCTCTGAAAGCTCTTTCTTGTCTTATAGGAAGCAAGTGCTATTCCTTTTGCTGCCCTAACTGCATGGCGTGCTCTGAGAAGTACTGCAAGGATATATGAGGGGTATTATTTGCTAAGATGATTCTTTTTATAATTCAAATCAAGTTCCTATAGTTCATGTTAATGACATGTATATCTGCTTGTGCATTGTGTTTGTGATCAGGTTCTCCTGTGTATTCTTTTAATGCCACATATATGTTTCTGTGGTGCATTTATGGCATCATTTTTAAATTACTGTCTTGCTGTAATATTCCTATTGATAATCCAGTTTAGGTGCAAACAATCATATGCGATGATTCCAGTAAAAAGTAAAAAATGACCAGAATTTTTCATTTTGCAGCTAGTATATTAAGCAAAGAGCATTTAGAAAGTATCTGCAATTGTTTAGAGCTATTCTGGCAATGGGTATTCATACAGAAACTTTCAGCATGATACTTCCTTTATTGCAATCAACAACACCTTTACTTTAAAATGTCAATGTATATAATTCCAATTCATTGAACAGACAGGACTGTCCATCTTTTCCCTGTTAATTTTAAAAATTACTCGTGTTATGCACAAACATGCCTGTGAAGTTCGTGGTATTACATGAAATCAAAAGGCATTTAAGCATTTCAACTTTGTTTATAGCTTTAACTTTGTCCTAGGATTAAGTTCTTCACTTTCCATGCAAGATGCAAGTAGACAAGTGCTAATGTCTTCTTTTTGTGCGTGCTAAATTTCACTCTTGAGACTCTGATTTATTTAAGAACTTCGATTGAGGACTCAAGTATTAAACAAACAGGTAGCTTTGAGAACCTTATTTACATCATATTGTGGCAATCATTTTCAGCCATACATTGTAATGTAGGTATTAATCATGCTTCTATTCCTCATTCTAAGTGGTCGGCAGTTATTTTATTTTTGAAATTTGACAAAAATATAATATCTGAATGTGGAAGATCCCATATTTTTGTGGTGAACTGTTGTTACTTTGTGGAAACCAACCATATGCATTACCACAAACTGCCCTTAGTTTTCCTCAAATTGGCTTGTCAATCCCATTTTCATAGGCAAAGGCTACTGGTAGTTGGTGGTGGTGGAGCAGTTGGTTTTGCTGCAATTCAGCTTGCTGTAGCTGCAGGGTGTCATGTTACAACTACTTGTGGAAGTCAAAGCATAAATCGGATCCTGGAAGCTGGTGCTGAGCAGGCAGTTGATTACACTACTGAGGTAAAAAGCAGTTATATTTCTTATCACTTTAACAAATTTTCAGAAATTATTCTTGTTTTGTGTTATATATTGTAAGAGTATCTGTAACTTCAATTTTTCATTGGGCACAGTCCATGAAAGTTCAGTATTATGGTAGCAACACATACCTTTTTTAACATTCAATCTACCTATGCCTATAACATTCATTTAACCTTTTTTTCTCTTGCCTTGTCTTTTCAAGCACGTATTAATAAGTAATTTCTTTTAGATGAAATCTGAATAAGCTTCTTATTTTCTATACTTTTGAGGTTCCAATATTTCATGATCTTGAACACATGATCTGATTAAAGTTAAAGTTAAATTTTGATATGGAGTACTTCGAAAACTAGACAATCAGTAATATGCTGTATAAAATACATTGCGTGAAATAGTCTTTCATTTGATAGTTATTCAAGTTTTTACTTATTTATCTCAATTTGGAAACTTCAGATATCCAATATAGTACCTGAAATGATGTTTCTGTTTACGTGTTTGGCATGCAGGACATAGAACTAGCAATAAAGGGGAAGTTTGATGCTGTCTTGGACACCATTGGTGTCCCAGAGACAGAAAGAATTGGCATAAACTTTTTGAAGAGAGGTGGACACTATATGACACTTCAGGTGAGCAACACAAGCTTATTGTTTGCTTCTCTTAGTAACTGGTTTCTAAAGTGATTTTTATACTCATATTGAAATTCAAGGATAACTTTTCTTGGTTTCCAGGGTGAGGCAGCATCTTTGACAGATAGGTATGGACTGACAGTTGGACTTCCCATTGCTACAGCTATTTTACTGAAGAAGCAAACTCAGTACCGATACTCTCATGGGATAGGTAAGAGTGCTTGTGCTATGAATGAGCTGCCAATTGGTCGAAAGTTTTGTGAAGGAAAAGTCCAAGTTGGATTACTCATTCTTGATACATATTCCTCTTGTAGACTGAAGTAACAAACTGTTCTATAGACATGCATTGAGATACTAAACGGCTGTGAATAGATTATACTTAGATATAGATAGGCTGTAAATAGATAAGATAAGTTTAAAATCCTTTAAATTAAGGGATTACATTAGATAGCTTTACATAACTTTCCAGATTTAAATTCCTACTTGTAATGTCTTATAGATGGCTGTATACTCCTATTCAATATATGAGAAATAGAAAACTTCTTTCCCACATGGTATCAGAGCCGTAGGGCTTCTTTTTCTAGGATTTGTCCTTTGAGCAGCCTTCATTGTTACACTATCGAAACCAAGTTGGGGTTAAAATAAAAAGGTTTAGGATAGACAATGCCAGAGACTACTTCAACAAGACTTTGTCACCTTTCTTTCAATCACAGGGCATTATCCATGATTCATCATGTGTTAACATACCTCAACAAAACGGGATAGTAGAAAGGAAAAATAGACACTTACTCAACACCACCTAAGCTTACTCTTTCAAGGGAATGTCCCTAAATCCTATTGGGGAGAGGCAGTTCTTACAGCCACATACATGATAAATAAACTTCTATCACGTGTGTTAGACAATAAAAGCGCCATAAAAATTCTTAATAGCTTCTACCCACACTTCAGAACCTCAAATGGCCTCACACCTAGGGTATTTGGATGTGCCGCCTTTGTTCATGTTCATAACCAACGTGTGCTAGACCCCCGTGCCATCAAATGTGTCTTCCTCAGTTACTCACCTACTAAAAAGGAATACAAGTGTTATAATCCGTCATCTAGAAAATTTTATATCCCTATAGATGTCACCTTCACAAAAAATACACCTTTTTTCTCCAAATCCTCTCTTGAGGGGGAGATTTCAATGATGGAAGATAGCACTTATGAGTCCTTCGAACCACTTAAAACCCTTGACCTTCCTCCTGTTCCAGCTCGTAGTGTTGAAACAACCGAGCCTTCTAAACCAATTACATCTAAGTTCCCCAACTCTACTACGGAACCTATGTCATCACATGTCCCAACCAGCGTTGCTCAGGTGTATTCAAGGAGGAAGGTCGTTCCAGAATTGACACAGGTCTAAGAATCCAACTCAGACTCTGGAAACGAAATCATGGTCAAATTTGACTCACCTTTACACACAATTTTTTGAATCTATTGTTGTTAGGAAAGGAACTAGAGAATGCACTAAACGATTACTTTATCCTCTATCTTACTATGTTTTTCTTAAGCGTTTATCACCAACCTACCAAAACTTCATTATGCGTTTAAATACCATTATTATCTCTAACACCGTTTCTGAGGCATTGTCAAAAAGGGAATGGAGGGATGCTATGAGCAAGGAGATGAATGCATTGGAAAAGAATAGAAAATGGGAGATTGTTGATAAACCGAAAGGAAAAAACATTGTTGACTGTAAGTGGATTTTCACACGCAAATATCAGGCTGATGGATCTCTTGAGAGATATAAAGCTAGATTGGTGGCCAAAGGGTACACCCGAACCTATGGTATTGATTATGAAGAGACTTTTGCCCCAGTTGCAAAAATGAACATTGTAAGAATTTTGTTATCATTGGCTGCCCACTATAATTGCCAGCTCCTACAATATGATGTTAAGAATGCATTTCTCCATGGAGACTTAGATGAAGAAATCTATATGAACATCCCACCAGGATTTGAGGGAGACACAGGTAACAAAGTTTGCAAGCTGAGGAAGGCCTTTTATGGGTTAAAACAATCTTCTAGAGCTTGGTTTGGGAGATTTGCAAAAGTCATGAGAGTCTGGGTATAAACAAAGCAAAGGTGATCACACTCTCTTCATTAAACATTCAGCTACAGGGAGAGTTATTGCACTTCTAGTCTATGTGGATGACATCATAGTGACTGGAAATGATGAGAAAGAGAAGCATGAATTGAAGCAAAGAATAGTGAGAGTTTGAGATAAAAGAACTTGGGAAACTAAGGTACTTCCTCGGTATTGAGGTGGCATATTCCACACAAGGGATTTTTATAGACAGAAGTATGTGACTAATTTGTTGGTAGAAACAGGGAAGATTGGTGTAAGCCAATCTTTACACCAATGGATCCAAACCACAAGTTGGGAGAAGCTAAAGAAGAACCAGTTGTTGATAAAAGGATGTATCAAAGACTGGTTGGTAGACTCATATATCTTGCTCACTCTCGGCCAAACATAGCATATTCGGTAAGCATGACTGGTCAATTCATGCATGATCCAAGAGAGCCTTATCTTCAAGCTGCTTATAGGGTGCTACACTACTTGAAAGGCAATATGGGAAAAGGAATTTTGTTCAAAAAAAACAATACTCTTGCTCTAGAAGCTTCCACTGATGTTGACTATGTAGGTTCCATAGTGGATAGAAGATCAACTACGGGGTACTGTACGTTTCCTGGAGGAAATTTGGTAACGTGGAAGAGCAAGAAGCAAAATGTCGTGGCAAGGTAATCTGCAGAATCAGAATTTAGGGCTATCTCTCAAGGATTGTGTAAACTACTCTTGTTGAAGATTATTCTAGATTTGAGAGTCAAATGGGACAACCCTATGAAGCTTTATTATGACAATAAGTCAGCCATCAATATTGCTCATAATCCTATAAAAACGCTAAGACAAAACGTATTGAGATTGATAGACATTTCATTAAAGAAAAATTGGAAGAAGGGTTAGTGTGTATGTCCTATGTTCCATGAGAACGTCAAGTAGCTGATGTTTTAACAAAGGGGCTAAATAGTTCAAGTTTTCATGATCTTGTATACAAGCTGGGAATGGAAGACATCTACTCCTCAACTTGAGGGGGAGTGTTGAGATACTAAACATGATAAGCAAATGGATGAGAATATAGTGATTTTATTGATATTAGCTATAGCTTCGTAGGAAGTTCCTCAAGGACTATGCTACCAGCCAAACAATGGCCCCTCAAGCATTCAGCTGAGACAGTACAATAGCAAAGATATCCCCTCTCTCCTACCCTCCTCCTATACATAATACTCTCCCTCCTCTAACAAATTCCCCTCTAACCGTTAGCTGACTCACCCTTCTTGACTTTCCTAGAGTGTCAACATGGATTTGAGGCCCATGTTTAATTCCTTCCCCTTCCTTCTCCTAGAATAAGTGACTATGGGTTTAGGACCCATAGTGCTATCTGGACC
>JANVCL010000214.1:42161063-42184610 GCA_026546855.1 Erythroxylum incrassatum | reverse complement strand
ATCGGCATTACTTCTTAGACTAAACAATAAACCCAAATTAAATACAAATTCCATTTTGTTCTTTGTTCCAAGTTTTTTTGTTTTCAAAATAATGGAGCGTGGATACAAAAGTCTCACGACATTACCATTTCTTAATTAAAAACAATGCTGATATAATTATATTCCTTGTGCCTTTTCTCTATGATTATTTATTGATATAAGCAAATGACCTGCTTCTTTTCGTTTTTCTCAAGATATTCAGGTCAACGAAGTTGCAGTGAATTCGTGAACGGAGACGACGATGACTCTATGGAGGTCTCGGTCATTATTACCCCTACGGAAGCTTCTGCAAGTTGAAAGCGGCAGCTTTAATGCTTTTCACTATTTATCCACAGGTTCCTCCTCCTCTGCTATCATTCTTCAAAAACCCTAATTCTTTTTCTCTTCTCCTGCATGTATGATTTGTTCTGAAGATGGCGGATTTTGTGGAATTTTTACTGTTTGCAAATGTAGGAAATATTTTGTAACCTGAGAATTTAAGCACCTTTTCGATTCTTTCTAAATTATAACCCAAACTGTTATAGTCGGTACCTAGACCTGATGTTGCTCGTCAGGCCTAAACAAAAGAAATTATGAAGGATTTTGTGGCTTGCATTCTCGTTCTTTCTTCTTTTACTCTTTGTTCGAGCTTATCTTGATTTTAGTTGATTGATCTCGGTAATGTGTTCCCCAGAGGTTAGCTCGGTAGTGAATTTCACTTTAAAATTCTCTTTTAATTGTCAGGTGTTTTTCTAGTTGCTATGACTTGCAATATAGATTGATTGCCGTTGTTATGTTTTGTTTCCTTTCTACAGCCTAGAAATGTTGAAATTGTGAGATTTCAGTTACTTTTCCTTATTTGGGAAAATTTGCAAATTCTGTTCTATGTATTGTTTACGATCCTTAACATTGTGGAGAAACTATTAAAGAATGGCAACTTCAAGTTCTACAATTAACGGGTGACTGAATTTTGAGGGAAAAATCAAGCAAATTCAATTGCGTTTTTCCCCAGAAAAAGTGTTATCTAGCATGCTTTTGATTCGACTCCGTGTTTTTAATTTTTTCTTGCCCAAATTTTATTATTTGCTATACGACGTAAAAGAATTGAAAGTTCATGAGATTTATTTGTCAGCAAAAGTGCACAACATGCTATGTGTTAGCCCTGATTTTCTTGGCATAATCCAGATACTGCTGATACTCAGTCATTGCGGGAGAATATGATGAGGCAAAAGTTTCATCTTGATATCAATTCACAAATTGGAAGTTGTATGCCACTCAACTCCATGCGTATTGGCACTATTATACACAATATAGAGATGAAACCGGGCCAAGGCGGCAAGCTGGTTCGAGCTGCTGGCACCTCTGCAAAGATATTGAAAGAGCCTACTTCAGTTTACTGTTTGATTAAACTCCCTTCAGGTGCTGAGAAACTGATTGATTCTAGATGTCGTGCCACCATTGGTCAAGTCTCTAATCCTGATCATAAAAATCAGTCTCTTAGGAAGGCTGGACAGAGTCGTTGGTTGGGTCGAAGACCAGTTGTTCGAGGTGTTGCTATGAATCCAGTAGATCATCCTCATGGAGGAGGTGAGGGTAAAAGTAAGAGTAGTGGGTGCTTTGGAAGAGTCTCGCAAACACCATGGGGAAAGCCCACCAAATCAGGTTATAAGACTGGTCCACTCAAGCGCAAGAAGTAACTGCTTGATCTCTTAACCAATTTTCATGTTTGATTTGAGTGCTTCTTACCATGAAATTACTTCAGCTTAGAGTGTTATAATTGAATAAGGTTTTTGAAGATTCATTTTGAATTATAAACAATGCCTGGCATCCATCCCTTCAGTTTCTATCTCATATAATCTGATAGTCTAGATTGTATATTTGTACATACTTTGCAGCGGGTCTGACGGATGGTACACATCCGAATGCGAGTCAAGTCTATCCGTATTTAATCTTGTGTTAATGGAGTGGTCACTAGCACATACTCTGCATTATTAGAATCTTACTGCAGAAGAGTATGCTGTATGCCCCGCAGCATTTCTTGTTCTTGCCTCGTACGATTGCCACATGAATCAACCTCTACTCTTCTGATGATTCTCTCCTCATACCTTCATTCCCTCGGAAATTTCCATGAACAATAAGACTTCTTCCTCTATTCTATGATCAAATTATCTGCTCTGAAACCATGAAATGTTCCACAGTAAGTTTCTACTACCTTGCGCAAAGACAAAGCAACCCATAGAAACGAAACAAATCTTGAAAATTTCTCCAACGATTTTCAGTAGTATCTTACGAATGCTTGTTGAAGTTCTGTATTTGTACAAAATTTGCCTACTGGTGCAACACTGTAACTAACCGATTTGTAACTAATGAATTATAAATTACTAATCGTTACCATGATCATCCTCTAAAACCATAGTGGAGACATCGGAAGCAGAATTTTGTTTGGAGCAAAATGTTTTTGCGGCGAAAGTAAGCGATCCTAAACAGGACAAGGTTGAACTAAAGATCAAAACATGTTAGAAACTACGTCGCAACTCCTCAATCTGAATTGTTTATTTTTGGTGGAGCCGAACACATCAAACGAGAGAACAAGAAACGCAGCATGTGGTATTTTTGAGAAGCGTTAAACATATTCTGCATATTTCTTAGAATCACTACAATAGATATGGTACATTGTGCAGTATCTAGAAAAGATATCATGGTTGTTGCAGGTGTTCCCTTTTTTCCATAAAGTATAAGAAGTCGAACTATTATATGGTAGGTATTATTTTGGAAATTACATGTTCTTATCATTTCTAATTCATACAATTTATTGGTAGCTCCATCATGATCATCATCAATCTTTCATAGGATTATTGGGAACTATCTTGAGTGTTAGGCTCCTAAAATACGACTGGCATGTCTTTGACAGAACAATTTCACCCTTCCCAAAGCCTCTTCGAGCCCTGCCGGGTCCACAGCGAAAGTAATGCGAATCCAATCCTTGAGCCCCACAGCAGTTCCTGTAAATTATGACAGTGATCAAAAGTTTAGCCTCCAAACTGAAGATTGTTTAGTTCTTGAGAATATTCTGTTACTATTGGAAGAGCTCTACCTGGAAGAACAATAACAGATTCCTCTTTAGCCAGTTTGAAGCAGAAATCGATATCATCACTGATGCCTTCCAGCAGTGAAAGATTCAACTTCAGCTGCGTTCAAAAATTCTTATTTTCAACAAAATACAATTGGCTCAAGTAATATAAAGATGAGTAAATCTCTGGTTTATCCTCACCATTACAGCCATTGACCCTTCTGGCTTGTAAGGGCAAATAATGCACGAGATCTCCCTTATCTTATCATAGCAAATGTCAGAGCTACGCTTAAGTGTCTTTATGGTGTTCTTGAAGAAAACATCATCAGTTTGCTCGATAATACGAGGTACTGCTGCCTGAAAGACCAAGAAGCGTATTGAGACTATAGCACTAAACCTTACCACTATCAGATATACACAACTATTTTGAAGGTGAGGTCTGAAACAAGTAAGCAACTTGTTCAAATAATCACAGACGGACCTGAATAAATGTTGCAGGCCCTCCCAAAATATCGAAGTACTTCTTGATGCGCTCAACAGTCTGAGGACAAAATAGAGAAGGAAATGAGAAGGAAGCACAGTTTTGACTTGACTGATTCGGTAATTACGGTAATCCAATCTCTTGAATGTAAATCATTGCTTAGTTCGGTAAACTATAGTATTCCAGGTTTTAAGCACACTCAGGGTTTGACTCAAAAGGAGACATTAAAGAAAAGAGGACGCGATTTAATAGTAAGTACATTCCATAGAAGTCAGCTTCTTAACAACTATTGTTCTGTCAGGGGGAGAGAAACTGTTTTAAAACGAAATGAAATTTGCAGAGTAACATGCAATCCTTATCCAGTATTAAAATGAGGAGATTATGGTCCTTGAAGAGACAAATGTTTTGATTCTGTTTCAATGCCCTGTGATTAATCAATTAGGAAAATTTCAAGCAGGCTCTCAAATGAAGTTATGTTATACCAGATCTTATGCGAATCATGAATAGAAGAGTTAACCTTGGGTTGTCTAAACATGCCAGAGGGATCACTTGTTACAAACCAACCAAGCCGCCATCCAGGCACTATCCATCTTTTCGACAGAGAACCAAGAGTGATTACAGGAACTATGGAGCCAAAAACTCCCATGGGCACAAACGGATTACGCCCAAAAGCCAGATGCCCATAAACTTCATCGGCAATAACAAGAGTTTTGAGCTTCTCAGCAGTTTCCGCTATCTGAATCCGTACAGAAAAAATGAAAAAAGAGAGAGAGATTATTTTGGCATGTACTAGATCTTCAAATTTAGGACATTATAAGTAGGTACACTGACCCTTTTCAAATGTTGATAGGAGTACACATTCCCGCAAGGATTTCCAGGATTTATAATGACTATTGCAACAGTGTTGTGATCTGCCAGTGATTCAATAGCGTCGAGATCAACCTCCCAACCTTTCTCTGGGAGAAGATCGAAGTGACGAACTTTGATGTCCCGGAAAGCGGCACAAAGCTCGTAAATTGGAAAGCCAGGCCTTGGAAGCAAGATGTTGGCACCAGGACGAGCCAACATGGCCAAAGCAACATCAATTGCTTGCGTGCAGCCTGACGTTATAAAAACATCATCGGCTGATAACTTGTAAGGAAGATCACGAGACAGGTACTCCGCTATTGCTCTGAATAACAAGAAACATATTCGATATGATTGCATTAACAAAAGCTAACTAAGGTTGAGAACCCAAATAGTAGCAGAAAGAGTATTTAAACTTAGAGGATTGCATAATTGGTAAATTACCTTCTTGTTTGAGGTAGGCCAACTGTGGGAGAGTAACCATTGAACTTGTCAGACATAAGGGCATCAACAACAGCATCTTGAGCAACAGGAGTGGTACGGAAGCAAGAATAAGCAGAAGGGTCACCCATCCCCAGTGAAATCACACTCCTCTTATGAGTCTCATCTATATGCTGCATTAACAAGCTCAGAATGCCTTTAATGGTGATATTTGTTGGGGTCTGTACTTCTCCACTTCTCACGGTGCCGTTCTCCATTTCTTCAACCACCTTCCTTGTCTCTTCTAAAAAGATAAAAAGAGAAAGGACAAAAGCTTCCTTCCGGTTCGAAGTGTTTGCGTTGCTAATTTGGAGAGTTGGAAGTGATTTTTCTTTGCTGATAAGAACCAAAACTGAGAGAGTTAGACAAAGGGACTGGTGGGTGAGAGTGAATGCAAGCTAACTGCCACACGTTGAAGGGCTTTAAGATCTTTCACTCTGCATGGATACAGTCTGGAGGTTGGGCATCCTTTTATAGCCCAACAACAGTGGAAGATGACGAAGCAACTTCCACGGGCTACTTTTATTACCGACTGACTTCCATGAATATGGTCATCCATTGATTCATGGAAATCGTCTCACTGAATTTAATAACAAAATCAATACAAACATGTCATGTGTATCTAGTTAGTGATGTTTCCTTATTTCAACTGATTTGGATTAACAATTGAGTTGAAATTAACATATTTTTAGTTTTTTAGCTTAGCATTGTTTTTATT
The DNA here is from genome assembly GCA_026546855.1 of Erythroxylum incrassatum. Classification (NCBI taxonomy): domain Eukaryota; kingdom Viridiplantae; phylum Streptophyta; class Magnoliopsida; order Malpighiales; family Erythroxylaceae; genus Erythroxylum; species Erythroxylum incrassatum. Next base: position 42,178,997 of record JANVCL010000214.1, on the reverse strand, counting down.
TCTTTCTAACTATTACTTCTAATTTAGTCATTGAAATATGTTAATCACATTTGTTATTACTTTTACTTTTATTATCGTCATTAAAGACAACTTTTTACTGTTAATATTATTAAATTTATAATTTGTGAATTATGTGCCCATCTAACCATAATGTCACCTAAATTTTTAGTTAAAGCATAGTCATTAACGTTACGAATACCGTATCGGACTGGTACCGGAGTGAATTTTAGTAAAGTACTATACTAGTATCAGTTAATATCGAGTAGTGTTTCAGAAATTTTTTTAAATTTATAAAATAGTCCCAATTTTTTTAAAAAATTGTAAAATAATCATTTAATATTGTACTGTATAATTTAAACCAACCTCTCCCAAAAAATCATAATAATAGAAATTTCAAATAACAACAATTTATTTATTTTTCTTAATATTATTTTCACATATTCCATATATAAATAATAACCACAATTAATATGAAAAAAATAATTTATCATCATAGAAATATAAAATTAATAACAATATAAAGTATTTAAAATATTATAATTTTATCATATAATAAATAATAATTACATCAAAATATCAAATAAAAAGAATAATTATTATCAATAATAAAATATGATTTCTATCTTAATATTTAATTTTCAATAATATATGTAATTGTTATTAATAATAAAATATTGTCATATTTATATTAACATTTTTAAAAAGAAATACAAAAATATGAGGCCACTTAATTTTCATTTTAACATATTTTTAATTATTCTTTGTAAAAGATATAAATATTATTTAATATATGAATTTAAATATTATATTATTAATAATAAAAAGAGATGGTGAAAAAGAGGGATAGTGAGCGTGTGAGAGAAAAAAATAAAGAGAGAAGAAGATAGCCGGGTTTGGTTGGGGTGTTTGAGTTTTTAAAAATTTTCATTTTTTTTGTAAAAATGCTCATGATTTTTTTTAATTTTTTATACCGGCCGGTATTTCAAATACCGACAGTACCAGCCAGTACCAAGTGAAATAGGTTGGTACTGGCTGATATTTAAATTCAGTATCGAAACACTTTATTTTGTACCATTTTTTGGAAGGTATGATACGAAAATCATTGATAGAGATAGAATTATAACGTGGAGTGATGGGTAAAATTTAAATTTTGAATTAAGAATTTAGAAGTTAAGAGACTGAACTAAGAAATAATATTAAAAGTAAAAATTGAAAATATATTTATTCCTAATTAATTTTCTTACATTAATTATCATTGTTTTAAAAAACTGGATCAAAAGTAAATCAATAAGATAAGAAGTTTAACGTTTAAAAGATGCGACCAGTATTAGACCGTGATAAAATGTGCTAAATATTGAATAAAATTAAAGAATTTAAAAATGATTAAAAGATATTCTTCTTACTTATCGAAAAATTTAAAATTTAATTGAAAAGAGATATTGTTAAATGAAATTAATGATTTATTTGAATTTATACGAATTTATTAATTTACAAAAATTATCGGATTAATTAAGAAACTGATTATTTTTAACAACAAGAGTTATTAAATAAATCGAAAAGAAAAATTAAAAATCGAACCTAAAAGTTAAAAAGTTCAAGGTCTTTACAATTGAACCATTAAGTTAGTTGGGTTTTTAATGGTAAATAATTATAAATTTATAATATTAGTAAAAATATATAAGTTGTGTAATTTTCCTTGATAAAGATATTAATTTCAAGGTTAATACAGCCAGGAACTTAGGTCTACTTCCTCTTCTCTTAATACAAAATTAAGCTCATTCTGTATATATTATAACACTAAATATAAGTCACCAAATTGCACTCGTAATTAATTAATTCACACGCTCTCTTTCCTCACCCTCCAGCAACTTAGATGTCATAAATCTTTTTGTATTAAGCATTCCACAAAGAATCCGCATTGATTCCAGTGCGATTGATGGTAAACTAACATGCCAAATAATATCCTCACGCTGCTTCCTTATCTTACCATCTAAGGTTGCCATAAACAAACACCCTAAATTACCCTAAATGGAAACAATAAGATTCGAATCCTAAAATGATGGCTTTGATTGCTTTGCTGCAGATCCGAAAGAGGATTAGTATCGTAACTGAATTTGGACACATACCTTATAGTCAAACATCAAAAAGATAAAATACTTGCTCTAATTCAACATTTTAAAGGGGTTGTTCCTTATAATTAAAGTTTGGAGCAAAGGGTAAAGTAGCTTAATTGTGATTGTTGAGCGCGGCGACTCATTTTGAAGTAGTTCGATAAGAAGTTAAATCGATAAGGTAAGAGGTGAACATTTTTATAGTTTCTAAATTTTTGGTAGGACTAGATTTTAATTTGTGTTACATTTATGGTTAGTATCACTATAATTATTAATTCTCCATAATCAGAGCACCAAACCATGCTGAATTAAGTTAACTAAGGCTATTTAATGAACCAACATGCAAGATTTGCAGTTTAAATGGGCATAAATTTAGGAAACCAACCATACATGGAAAGCAATTAAACTAAAAGTTTGCATGAGCCATGCTTTCACACTATATCAACGGCCAAGATTCTTAATTAAAGACCGAAATTAACTCTAATTAGTTCCTTAGTCAATTTAGTTTAATGCAAAAAAAGTATTGAATTCACTACAAGTTCAAGTCAGTCTTCTTTTAAAAACTAAAGTAATTACTAGCTAGACATAATCATCAACCAGACGATTTGTTCAACATTGGCTAGAATATTTTAGATCAAGTTAAGTCTTGTATAATTAGCTAGGTGATACGAATCTTGAACACAAAACTAGTTGACTTGTGGTGGAAATAAGCCTTCAACTTGAATTTCAATGTTCCATGCATGTGGTAGTGAAGCTTCCTCCTAAAAGCGTAAGAATCCAAGAAAATGTTTTAACGGTCGTCGGTCAAGTTGGATTCTGTAATAAGGTATTGAATCCAACCTTCAATCTCTGGTAGCGAAGTCAGCGATTTGACAAGATCGAGCAAAACTATACTAAACTCGAAACCTAACATGCGATTAACCGATGATGCGGTTCCGAGGGAGATGATAACATTCTATGACCTCACATCGTAACAACACGACGTAACAATGTTACATGAGCAAGAGATGGATAGATCTATAAATGTGAGGAAAAAAAATGGTAAGCATGATGTAGATATAAGTAAGCAGCAATGTAAGTTTAATCAGTTAATGTCTGTATTGCTGATTCAGAATGAACAAAAGAGAAGAAAAACGGCATGCAATTGCCACAGACTGAAGCATGTTAAGATGTAAGATAACATGCGTTCGTTTAGTCCTAAACTAAATAATATCCTTTGGGTAAATTTTAGTTACTCGTAAGCAGAACTACTTAAGAATACTAACTTGTTAATAAAAAATGAGTCAAAGGAATATAAGCTATTCATTTCCTTGGTTTGATCTGTCCATATGTGTTGTGCAAACAGAAGAAGGTGTACAGCAGTATTTAGTTACGGAATTTAATTAGGAACTCCTCATTTATTATTGTTTGAATTTCATAAATGCATGAAACATGTATTTTGTGCATTCCTATGGTGTTGAATTATAATAAGGATTAACATACAACCCACTTCCTTGTGGTTTTACTTATTTTAAATAATATTTTAATTATTTAAATTTACTTTAAAATATCATTATAATATTAAAAGATTAAAATTATTTTAATAGAAATCATTGTTATTAAGATTGGACCAGAGCATTCATGTATTAATTAGTGACATGGTAATTTTGTTAAAATAACTAGACAAACACTTAACAAAAGATTTTTAAAAATTAATGTCAATATAGATTTTTCATAATTTATAACAGTCATATTTTTTTAAAATAGATAAATAGAAAAAAGATTTGTATCTTTAAAAATAAAAAGAGTGACTTAATTAGAGGACTAGTACATGAATAAAATACCATATGTAATGAGGATCTTTAATTAATTGAATGTTAGTTTATGAGACATATCATTTAGTATGCTTCTAATCTTCTTATGTGCAACTATGTTTTATGTTAGATAAGATTTCAATTTCCCTTTAAAACTTTTCAAGAAAATGTTTTTTTTACTTTCTTTAAATTCTCAAAAATTTTAAATTTTTTATTACCTTTATATTTTTAGTGTACCCCACTTAATTAGGCTATGTAGAAGTAATTTTTCATGAAATTTACTAGAATGGAGATGACGATTTGGATTTCATTTTGTTTAATACTCTCTTTATTCATGAGTATTTTGATAGTTATCGTTTTTCTAATTTTTATGAATTTCTCTTCTTTAATTGAATTTCTTATACATTAACTTATCTCTAAAATATTTTTAAGAAAATTCCTGCTATTGCTTTTCTTTGAAAAGGCTCAAGCGTCCATCACCTTCATCTTCCTTTGCTTATAAGCTTTTTCTTTTATAAACATATCTTCCTTTATTTTTTTTAGACATGTCTTTTTATCATTTGTGCTCTTGTTTTGTTTAGACATGCAAGTTATATGTTCAATTTCATAGTTTATTTTGAGATCTTAGGTCCATTTTCTTATTTTTGAGTTCTTGTAATTGTTGATATGTTTTGTGTGAGTGTTATATTATCATTAAAAACGACACTTTTAGTTCAATCTAGCCCAAAGAAGGGTTGATAAAAAAGCTTATGTTCTAATCCAAACATACTTTAAATCAGTTCATCTCTTTTGGATTTCAAATTAAACTTAGGCTTGAGTTTTATGGCTTAATCTTTATAGTCCGACCTGGTTCAAACCTCAACATATATATATTTTTGATAACCCATCTACGTTGACCTTAAACTTTCTATTGTTGGGAATTCAGACCTCTCAAACTCACGGCTAAAGATATTTGATAGACAAAAATATTAGAAAATAATAATACAAAAGAATTTACGTGGAAACTTACAAACCGGAGAAAAACCATGAGCACTGAGAAGAAAATACATTATGTGAAAAATTCTTACAATCACACAATCTTTCCTCTCACTCAATCCCCTAATACACCAACACATCCACAAAGAAATACCTAAGACAAACTCTCCAACTCTCACCTTAAAAGAGGAATTTAACTAGAGTCAAATTTGTCATACAAATATTTGACTTTGTATTGGTGTATTAAATAAGGAGGTAGCAACCTCCTTATATAGGCAAGAGTTTTGCCTCAATTGTTGTTTCCAACCAATATGAGACAACAAAGGAGCCAAAAATCCAACAATCTCTACTTTGGCGACTTTGGTTGATCTGACAACCACACTCCACCTTAATGAAGATCTCCTGAAAATAACATAACTTTCAATGTAGAGAATTATCATGCTTAATAGCATCATGCTCCACCATAAAAGCATACCCACTCAGAATAAATCAATTCTAAGCCTTTTACTTCGGCACATGTCGAAAATAACTTTGCTGAAAACTTATGGTGCAACTCTCATATTTGGCTTTCCTGAAAGTTCATCAGCCATCGACATAAATTTCACCACACACCTTGCATTAATGCTAAACCAATACCCGTGTGCAAGCTTGTGGACTCGCTAACAGTAACACATCCTCTATCATGACAACTTTGGGATTAGCGGCATGCCATGAGGATGTACATGCCCCCTTCCCTTTTTAGAGAGTAAGATCATCATCTATGGAGACAATATTAGCGACATTGTCAGTTTCTCCATTAACTGACCCAAAGCCTCTTGCCGAACCTACTCTACTTCTCAAATAATTTTTCTTCGTGTACCCAAATTGTTCACACGTCCAACATACTACATTTTTCTTCATGGAGTTCTTCTTCCAATATCCAGCTACCACCAGGGTTGAGCCTTCAGGAAGAACATTTCTTTCACCACCCAGTCTTCTCTCTTTTGAAAAGAGTTTTCTGGTAACTTCAGAAAAAATTATCTTCTCCTTCCCATGAATCAAAATCGGTTTCATGTGTTCATATGAAATTGAAAGAGACCAAATGAGTGTCAAAGCTTGATCCTCATCATCTATATGAACTCCAATAGCCTCCAATTTAGAGAGGATCCCATTGAGAACACTTAAATGATCCGAAATTGTAGTACCTTCCCTCATCCGCAGTGTATGAAACTGCTCCTTTAGGTACACCTGATTTGAGACGCCCTTTGTTTGATACAACTCCTCGAGCTTTTCTCAGATCTCCTTTGCTGTAGATATTCCATGCATATTCGTAAGGACATTCTTAGCCAAACACAATCATATCCCACTTGCTACTCTCAAATCCTCTTCATCGCTCATACTAGATTTGCTTGTATTGATATCAGGAATTTGTCTGCCTTTCAATGCCTTGTATAATCCCGATTGAATCAAAATGTTCTCAACTTGCACTTGTCACAAGCCAAAATTGATTTTCTTGTCGAATTTTTTCACCTCAAATCTAAGAGTATTCGAAATTTTATTTCCTGACATTTTTCCTGTGCTCTTCTACCTTAATGAATTTTACCGTAGAAATGAATAGTACACCAGGTAAGTTCTCAGAAAAGAGAGGTGGGTCACAAAGGACACACTTAAATACCAAGTCTTTCCTTAACCAAAACTTTCCTAGACATGTACTTCTACACTACCACACCAAAGCTCTACCGCACCAAATGAATCTTTCTTAAGAAAATCTTTTCTGATGTGAAAGATCAATCAAAATTGCGACCACAGAGCATACTTAGAATTTTCAAGAAAAAACATACCTTGGCTCTAATACCAATTGTTGGAAATTTAGACCTCCTAAACCCACATCGAAGGATATTTGATAGACAAAAATATCATAAAATAATAACACGAAAGAATTTACGTGAAAACTCTCAAACCGGAAAAAAAAACCACGGCCACTAAGAAGAAAATCCATTATGTGAAAAATCCTTACAATCACACAATCTTTCCTCTCACCCAATCTCCTAATACACCAACACACCCACAAAGAAATATCCAAGATAAACTCTTCAACTTTTACCTCAAAAGAGGAATTTAACTAGAGTCAAATTTGTCATATAAATCTTTGACTTTGTATTGGTGTATTAAACAAGGAAGTAGCAACTTCCTTATATAGGCAAGAGCCTTGCCTTAATTGTTGTCCCTAACTAATATGGAACAACAAAGGAGCCAAAAACTCAACATCTAGGTCTTCTTAGTTGTTATTCTCTTTAAACAGTTTATGTGATCACTTTTTGCTCGACAATTCCAAGCTTCATTTGTGTACGTTGACAATGTAGGAAGAAGGTTGTTGTGATTTTCAAGGAGTAACTTAAAATCAAGAATAAGGTAGGAACATAGAAATCGATATGATGGATGGCCTAACACAAATGAAAGATGAGGAAGGGAATAGGTTAAACAACCAAGAGGCACTAGACAACATTGTTAGCCTTGTTATTGATAGATACTAGTCCAAAATTGTGGCATCTATGTAGGCTATGTATTATCTTACTAACTATCTTATTGTCCAATAAAGGTTATGACTATGACCATCATTCTTAGACATAAAAAAATGTCCTTTTTATTGCTTTTAGATATGCGTCATAGGAAGAGAACATTATCATGAACAAGAAGAAGAACAAGTGCTTTATTATAAGCGAATATGTTTAAAATTAAAGCTAAATTGATTGAGTTTATATTGTTATCTATTGGTAATAATGGCAACATGACAGAGAGGTTTGGGTTGAAATCAATTGGGATAAATTAATTATTAGGTTGGGAGTTGATAGTTTGAACTTTTGAGCAGGCTTTAGGTCATCCAAAGTCTGATTAAGCTCAAGATATAGCAGTATGAATCAAGCTCAATTAGGCTTAGGTTCAAGTTCGAACTGCCATTACAAGTCTCAAACCATATTTGGATGGTCTCAAGCTAGGCTTAACCGATTTGACTTATTTTATTACTAATTTGAAATCAACAAACTAGGTTTAAGTTGATCATAATTATAAGGATTAACTCGAATCTTAAACTAAGCTCTTGCCACTAAAATTATATTATTTTATATGATTGACCAAAATGATATAATTTAGGTTATAAATTTAAGGAACTACACCAAATATATACATTATTTTTGTTAAAGTTCTTAAATATATCTCAAGTCAGCCAGACTTCAGATTAGAGACAAACCACACAGAGGAAACTTTAGGCCCAAGGTGGATTTAGCCATTGTGTCTTTAGTTGTCTTCCCTTTTGCAATCAATTGAGTCATATATAAGCAACTTTTTATAGGTCTCCTTAGACTAGATATGATATTTTAGACTCAATTTTATATAATGCTCTTTATGTTCATAGGTATTTGGTAGCTATCATTTTTATTTTTTAAGGATTTCTCTCCTTTAATAGAGTTTGTTCTACATTAAGTTCTCTTAAGACTCTTTGCTTATGAGTTTTTTGGATGCTTAAGTATCTTTACCTTGATGCCTCTTTACTTTGAAGCTTTTTCTCTATATAAATATCTTTCTTTATTTTTTTTTGAGCTATGCCTCTATAATATATGCTTTTAATGTTATGTATGGTCTTATTGCTCAAATATGATAAATCTTTAGCTCCATTTTACAGCTCATCTTGGTATCTTAAGTCCTTTTTTCCTAGATTTGATTTCTTTTAGTTACCTATATGTTTTTTCATAATGTTTTTCTCTTTTAAATGTGATTGCTCCACATCAATCTCTATCCAAAAATATCTCAAAAAAATTCACTACTTTTGATTTTTTTTAAAAACACTTAGGTATTCTTAACTTTCATCCTCCTTTTCCTTCTAAGTTTATATATATATAGATATATAGATATATATGTATAGCTCTCTTTCTTTGCTTTTTTGGACTTATTTCTCCATAATTTATGCCCATACTTATTAGATCTAGTCTTGCTTTGCTCGTATAGCCTAAGTCATATGTTTTATTTTATGGCTCATGTTAATATCTTACGTACATTTTTTTAAAATATTTGGTGGTTACCTTAAACTTTTATGGGTGGTATGTTAATTTTCTTTTCAAGAATTATGTCTTGATCATCTATTCTTATGGTGTTTGACCCTGTCTTTGTTATTCATATATGATAAATCTTATGCTCGATTTTATGGTTTATCTTAAGAACTTGTAACATTCTCAGAATACGTGTTCTTTAGTTACCCATACATTTATTATGTGTGCTATTATATTTGCCTTGTCTATTCAATTTTGTCACACAAAACTAATCTTTTTGGGGCTTCACTGGAGTATATATGATAGTTTGGATTTTTTTTTATCTAATGCTCTCCTTGTTCATGATGATTTTAGTTTTTATTATTTTTCTCTAGGATAACAAATTACAAAGTTTCAATTTTTTTAAATTTTTTAATTTTAATACCTAATATTTTAAATTTTTAATTAAATATACAAAAATTTAAAATTAGGATAATTTAGTTTAAAAGGTTGTTTTTATTAAATTTCTAAAGAAACGGTTGTCTCTTTTAATATTTTACTTATACGACTAATGGAGTAATGTAAAGATTAATATTTTAAAGTGTTACGTGACATTTTCTTCCTCATATGATTTTTTAATATCAAACAAATGGCACATTTTAAATAGATAATCACTAATGTGTTAATTCGCCACAAGAGACTCAATACCATATTGACAAAGACGAATAGCCATATAGCTCCTTAAATGCCAATATTCATGTTATATCATCGGTCACATAAGAAAATACAAATTAAGACAATTTTTTTAATTAAGTTGTTTAATTTTTAAACATTTGAGCACTTAATTGAACTTTTTAAAGGTTCAAAATTTTAAAAAATTAACAAGATTTGACACTTTCTAATTTATTTTTCCTTTTCCTTTTTAATAACTCTCTCTTATTTCAAAAGGATACATGACCTAAATCATGGCTATTTTAAAGCCAATGTTTCTTCCTTGCACTTCTACCATTTGTGCCCATGGTGTAAAATCTAGTCTTTCTTTGTCTAGATATTTTCCACTTCTAAATTCAAGATAATTAGAAAATATAACTCCCTAAAATACTGCTGTCAGTGGGCTTGGCATTGAAACCTACCTCATTTTAATACTTGCAAAGCCTCGATCTTGAATCCTTGGAAGTGATCCCTAGTCCCTACCTTTGCAGAATGACCAATTTCTAGCTTCTATATATTAGTTTGGCCTTCCCAGTTTGGGTTTTTGTTTTTTCATTTGAAGACATTCTCCATACGAATTCAATCCTCGGTGACATAGAAAGATCAACTTTTCTCCTTATCAACTAGACTGGTCCCTTTATATTTGCCTTCTTAATATCTTCACGTTTGAGTTGAGGATGTATCTAAGATTTTACAGAAAAGGGTCTAATGATAACAAATAACTCTTCAATTCAATTTCACCGGTATGAATCTTATTATACTACATTCTTTCCTAATCTATGAACATACCATTTTCTTCTTTTGGGGACTATCCCAATCAAGGATAGTTAGAATGACACATTTCCTTTCACATAATTGAGTTTAAATACGATAAAAACATAATTGCAAGTAACAAATGACGCAGAGAATGAGTATGAGGGACATACTAGACCGTTTCCTCGTCCCAATATTGGAAAGTGCATGCACAATTTTAACTGGGGAGTCGGAAAGAAACTGAAAGGAGAGGAACATACCAGCAAACGAAGCTTCAACTTCTTTCAGCAAAGCTCTTCCCAAATTCGTGGAGGGTGAAAGCCTGCTTCTGCTCCAGTTTGATTGGCCTCTGCCAAAGGAGTATCGAATTATATGTATGAAGAGAGTTGAGATACGTGAAACATGTGTGAGATAAGAGAAAACATGACGCTGCCAAAGTAGAATCGAATTATATGTAGGTAGAGAGTTGAGATACGTGAAACATGCGTGAGATAAGAGAGAGCATGCTGTACCAGATATTTGATGATAAGAATTGATGAGTCGGTGACAGAGTACCTCTGTTCTAACTTCCACTAGCGGACATCAAGTTTTGCACGGCTTTCCCGCTCTGACTTGTCCTTACCCAAAGCCCGATGGATCCTATCCTCACAGACTAATCATGCAATTAGCTAAACAACATTTGCTGAAACGAAATTTCCGTTTAGATTTCTTGATCCAACTTCCACATAATGAAAATTTTAAATGTTATAATAATTCACAAATAAAGTATTCTTGATAATTTTTTTAACAAATTAATAAATTAAATAATTGACTTAACCCAAAGCAATAATTAGATTCTATTAGCGCAATGCATTTAATTAGAGATACTGGAGACTCCCTAGAATTAGTTGGACCACTTCCAAATGGACGAAACACAATTAAGACAAAGGACATGAAAGTGATGCGGAAAATTGTGGCATCACTATTTCAGATAAAGGATGATTAAAACCCAACTCATCAAAGTAACAGTCAGGAAGATTATTTTTTAAATCTGGTTTTCTACAAAACTCCGTAAAACTCTGTAGTTTTTAAATCTGGTTTTCTAGTTTCATGATTACAGTCAATCACGACAAAACCAGGAAAAAGAGCAATGAAATACCTGTGATATAACGGCAAATTCATGCATAAGATGAACCAAGACAGTGAGCTGATTGCTGGAAGACGATTACGAGGTCTGGTTGTAGATGTTGATGAGCAAGCAAGCAACGATAATAGCACTTAGCGAGGATTGAGGATCAGATCTTCCAAACTATTTGGAAAAAAGCTTGAATTCTTATTCCTAACGATATTGGTGGCCTATTTTGTTGTGATACCGTAGATGTTAAAGGGCAAAGAAGCTAGGTATGCACTCAGGATAAGATCTTTTATTTTAATTATAGTATTTTTATTATATTCTATTAAATTTTATTTATATAATTATATAGAATAAAAAATGAGTATAACATAACTGGATCATGACGTGATGCATTCAGGGACGTCAAGACCAGAGACCTACCGAATAAATTAGTTTATTGTGTCCTCTTCATGTCAGTGTCATAATTCTCATCTTACGGATATGATTGTAGTTTCGAGCTAGCATTGATTAGGGTCTATAGAATAGTTGAATGGCACATAACATGACACGATGAAGTATTTTTGGTACATTAGATGCGCTAAAAAGAAGCGCCAAGGATGACTAAAAGCAATATCTTGAGTATCTGCTCGTAAGAGATCACGCAGATTAGGAGGATGTGTGTGTCAAACACATTTTTTATGTACACTTCCTAACTCCAAACGAGCTAAGAAATCAGTTGTTGGGTTTTCTACTGTTGTTATGCTATTCTTTGAAACAAAAACTGTTTGATTTTGTAGATATAAACTTGCAGAGAAATAAAAGAGACAAGATATACTTGGTTCGATAGTATAAAACTATCTACATCCAAGATTCCTACTTGACAGTGATTGAGAGATTTCACTAATGCAGAAGATGAAGAAAAATATACAGAGATTGAGTGTTTCTATGAACACTTGCAAAAGAGTCTCAAAACTTCTCAGTACCCAAGGTCAGTAGTCTAGCACTCTTTGACTATTTTTCTCTCTGATTTTTCACTCTCACAATTGAATACAATGAAAACTTGAAGATAGAATTTTTTGTGTGATGTATGTGTTTTGCTCTGTCCTACGTCTTCTGTTTCCTTTTATAATTGCTGGAAAAGATGACTTTCAAATGCTTTGCACTGAATCAACCCATCTGCATGTGCTTTCCACGTGAGTATTTAGTGTGCTCCCTATGTTGTGCATTTTTGTAGTCTTTGAAGCTTGTGTTTTGAGTTGTGCTTCTGATATATGAAACGACTATAAATTGAATTCTATGACTTATGAAAAAAGACACTGCTTTAATCTATTTGCTTCGGACTTATGTCTTTTGCTCACGTGGGTGTGTCTCCAATCATTTTTTGTCTCTGCTGTAAGAAGCATCCAGAAACTCTCCCCTTTTCTCTTTGTAGTTCTTTAGACACCATCACACACACTTACTTCTATTCTTCATTTTTCTTGCATTCATGTAGCATCTGAGTTGAAGTTGTTTGGAGTATATGTGATTTCTTTCACAAATTTCCCTCCTACTCCATCATCTTCAGCTCAGAATCAAATACCGAGAGTGATTTGAAAATACCCAAAACCCTAGTTTTCCCAAAAATTTGTGAGATCTGCTGAAATCAACTTCGATTTCATGTGGTTTCCCTCCTATTTCATCAATTGTAGCTCAGATTGAAAAAACCAAAAGAAAAATCTCTAAACCTGAAACCCTAATCTTCATACCCTTTGTGAGATTCGCTGGAGCTGACTTCGGTATCAAAGGGCTTCACTAATCTGTAAGTATTCCCTACAGAAAATGAATTTCTTTTTAGTTAAAACCTTGATCCCGAAGTTTGATGGATATCTTTCTCCTGTGATCTTTTCCAGGTCCAAGATCCCCTTGGTGATTTGGTCCCTGACAAAGTTCAAACGCAGGTCTATGTGCTTGGATTTTTCATGGAGGACTGGATCCCTACTAAGGTACCAAGCACTCTGATTGTCTGTGTAAAGTATTGGAGTTGTGATGTCTGAGTTGATTTCTTTAAGTATACTTGATAGCCATGTTAGCTCTTTTACTCCTTCAGTAATTGCATAATATTTTGCTTCTATGGTAGATAGGCTTACAACCGATTGTTGTTGTGATTTCCAGCTGATTGTGTTTGCTGATAGTGTGAAAACATATGCTGAAATTGACTTTCTTAAGTCCTTATCTGTTGCATAATCTACATCCATATAACCACATAAAGACAAATATTTGTATTTTGTTAATTCTGTTTTAGTGTAACATAAACCATAGATAATTGTTCCAGATATATATATGAGAACACCCTTGAGCCCTTGCCAGTGTTCTAGAACTGGATTGGCCATGAACTTACTTAGGATACTTATAGCATAGGCTAGATTTGGCCTTGTGCATAGCATAAGGTACATTAAACTTCCAACACCTACATCATAGAGATAGTGAGCCATAGCCTTCTGTTCTTCTTCAGTCTTAGGATACTTGTCTGAAACCATCTGCAAGTGTGATCTTAAAGGAACTAAAGTAGGTTTGGCTTGCTCCATATTAAATTGAGCTAGGATCTTTCGGATATAGTTTCTTTAGACAAGTCATAGCTTTCCTTCCCTCCTCTTTTTGATAATCTGCATTCCTAAAAGCTTTTGTGCTTCCCCTAGGTCTTTCATTTCAACATTAGAGCATAATTCAGCCTTAACCTCTTGAATTTTATTCAAGTCATTCCCTGTGATGATGAGATCATCTATATAGACTAACATAAACATTGCTTTAGCCATTCCTAGATCTTGATAATATAGGTAGTAATCATATGAGCTTTGGATGAAGTTCATACTAGCAGCAACCTCATGCAACTTCTTGTTCCATTGTCTAGGGGCTTGTTTGAGCCCATATAGAGATTTTTGCAATAGGCAAACATAGTCCAGCTTGGCCTTATCCTCAAATTCGATTGGTTGCTTCATATATATAGTCTCTTCTAGCTTTCCATATAGGAAAGCTATCTTAACATCCATTTGATGGATTTCCCAATCATATAAAGTTGCTAGGACTAAAATAAACCTAATTGCCTTGAATTTAACTACTAGAGAGAATATCTCCTTGTAGTTTATTCCTTCCTTTTGCCTAAATCCTTTAGCTACAAGCCTAGCCTTATAAATCCTAGGTTCTGCTTTTGTTACTCCTTCTTTCAATTTGAACAGCCACTTATTCTCAATTAATTTGACTTTGTAAGGTCTAGGGACTAAAGTCCAAGTGTTATTCTTCATTAATGAAGAATATTCCTTCTCATAAGCTTGTTTCCAATTTTTAGCGTCCTTGCTTCTCATGGCTTCATCATAGGTTTCTGGAGCCTTATTTTCTACATTTTCAGTCATGAAACATGCAAATTCAACCATTTCTAGTTCAGTATACCTTCTATTAGGAATTCTGATTTTTGGTTGCCTATCTCTTGTAAGTTGGTAGTCCTATAGGTTCTCTTGCATATCATCCGAAGGTAGGTGTGGAGCTTCTCCTTCACCCTCATCTTCTATCTCTTCTCTCCTTTCTCCATACTGTGTTATGCCTTCTGGAGGCTCCACAGTTTTGTATTGTGTAGCACCACCTTCTTCAGGTTCTGGTGGTGCATAGAAATGAGCTGATTGGTTTGATGCCTCCAAGTGCCCCTGAATTTTACTTTGGAGGTCAAAGTTTTGTGAATTCTTGTTTAGCAGAGGGAATTCATCTTCTTTAAATATTACTTCTCTGCTAATGATTGTTTTATAAGCTCTCTTTTGGAGCAGTTGGAGCTTATAATCTTTTACACCTTTTGGATGTCCTAGAAACACTCCCTTGACTGCTCTAGGCTCTAATTTTTTCTCTTTCTGATGTGCATAGGCTGCACATTCGAAAGTCCTTAGGTGTGAGAGTTTTGGCTTCTTACCACTCCAAATTTTCTGAGGAGTCTTATAGTCATTAGCAGGGGTTGCGAGCCTATTAATTAAATAGGTTGTTGTCCTAATTGTCTCCCCCATGGGGAATGAGAGCAACCTAATGAGAGAAGCATGCATCTAGTCTTTTCTATGAAGGTTCTATTCAATCTTTTAGCTACTCCATTCTGCTGTGGAGTAGCTCTAACAGTCTTATGCCTAAGAATTCGATTTTTACTACAATATTTCTCAAATTTCTTGTTACAATACTCCAACTCATTATCAGTCCTTAAACATTTCAATTTCCTCCCAGTTTGGTTTTTCATAAGGGTATGCCACTTTATGAAAAATTCCAGAGCTTCATCCTTTCTATTCATAGGATAAACCCAACATTTCCTTAATTTATCATCAATTATGGACATGAAATACAAATTCCCTCCTGCTGTAGGGACTTGAGCTGGCCCCCAAAGATCACTATGAGCATATTCCATGATGTCAAGTTAGTACTTGGTGCAAAAATGGAAGAAATCATACCATCATTAGTATTAATTGGAGGCGAAGACGGTGGTGGCGCAATGGGCGTAGTATTATCATGTTCACAGAAGGTGGGTAGTAGACAAAAGCGAGTTTGCGAGTCATCTTTTGAAATCGGATAATAAAAATTTTGTTCAAAAAATATGACATGTTGAGATACACGAACAAAACGTTTAATAGGGTCATAGCAAAGGTAACCTTTTTGCGTATCACTATAACCTAAGAAAATACATTTTGCGGCTTTGGCAGAAAGTTTATCTCGTTCATGACATTGGAGACGGACAAAACAAATGCAGTCAAAACCATTTAAATGATCATACTTTGGTTTCTTTGAAAAAAGTTTTTAAAAAGGAGAATCATTATTATTAACAGTTATCACTTGTCTATTTATTAAGTAAACAAAGGTAAGAAGTGCTTCAACCCAAAAGATATGAGGCATGTGTATCGTGTTTAATAAAGCAAGGGCAGTTTCAAGGATATGTCAGTTCTTCCGTTCAGTCGCCCTATTTTGTTCGAGTGTGTACGAACAAGTGGTTTGAGAAATAGTTCCATTTTGTCAAAAAAATTATTGAATGTCATCACTTATACTCACTACCATTATTCGATCTAAAATTTTTCATTTTTGTTTGAAATTGCATTGCGACATAGGCAAAAAAATCTTTTATAAAATGTCCTACATCATATTTATGACGAAGAAAAAATATCCATGTCTATCGTGCTGCATGTTCTATAAAAAGTGAAAAATATTTAAATCCAATGCTAGACAATATAGGGGATGGACCCAAATGTCGCTATGAATTAAATCAAACAGTTTGAAATATTCGATATTACTTACAAAAAATGACAATTTATGACTTTTTGAAAGAGCACAATTTTCTCAAAATATAGATTTAAACGTACTAAAATGTGGCAGAAAATGCAAGCAAATTTTAAGCATAAAAGAGAGCCTTTTGGCGTGAGGGTGCCCAAGGCGTAAATGCCATAAATTCAATAAATCCTTTGAATGTTCAATGTCTCTATTAGAACCAGAAAGAAAGCATTTAAAGGATTGAGGTGTTGCGAACTGTAATAAGAATAAGCGTCCGATTTTATGCCCTGTTGCCACCACTCTCCTTGTCCTCAGATTCTGCACAATGCAACCATCAGGAGAGAATGCTACAATGCAATTATGTTCAACTAATTGCCTAACAGAAATTAAATTAGTTGTAAGTTTCGGCACATATAAAACATTTGACAATAATTTTGCCAAACCAATTCCCATAACGGGAAAACTATAGCCATTGGTCGTAATAAACCTGTTGTTGAGAAGTTATAGGAATCATATTGCTAATGGATTCAATATCCTCTGTCATATGGTTAGAGCATGCTGAGTCTATAAACCAAGCAGAAGTATTATTATTAATTTTACTACCTGGGTATTGAGAGGTTAATGAATTTAGCACAGTTGCTACTGACTCTTGAATCAATTTCGTAAGCGAGGTGAGATCAAAATTGGCTATGGGAGTGTGTGCTGAAGAGGCCATATGTTGTTGGACTGTGGGTTGGGCCTGCGTTTGAAGAAAAGAAGTAGCATCATATGTAACGCCCCCTTACCATAGAGTACCCACCGGAACGCCCGTAGGTCATTCCGGTACATATCCTACGATAAGAGACCACTACTGACAACCACCACTAAACTCCCCATGGCATCACAATCATAAAGCAGTAATAAGAAATTGACAACTTTTTAAAACCAAACTGCATTTCATTTCAGTTACTCAAACTCAGTCATTTACATACTGTCAGTATTTTCAGTCTGTACATTTTCCAAAACACTTTACACTAAATACTATACAGTAATGTACAAAGAACAGTTCTAACTATAAGTCTCCAAAAGAAAGCCCAGCTGACCGACCTTTGAGCCATCGCCTCACTTGCCAATCCGGTACACAAGGCTCTACAGTCCTGAGGGAGCTAACAGTCTACACTCAAGCCTGAAAAATAGATTGCAATTTTGGATGAGTTTGCGAACTCAATGAGAAACCATCATCGATGGTTCTCCCAATT
>JANVCL010000214.1:42130156-42155593 GCA_026546855.1 Erythroxylum incrassatum | reverse complement strand
AAAATATCAAACTATTCAATAATCATCTATATTGAACTAATTGAGGTTCTAACTCCACATAATGGGATGTCACAGAAATTTTCCAAGACAATAGGTAAGATCTCGGACTAATGACAAAAAAAATGTTATTTCCAATGTTCTTATTTTTTATAATATTAGAAAGTTAGTATGTGAAAGATTAATTTTAATTGAAGAGTAAAGTGACTAAGGAGCCAATTAAATCAATTGATCAATCAAAAGATGGAGAAAATAAGCACAATAAAGTATATATTTAGGTGAATGACAAGGAATTAAGTATATTTTATTTCTTGTACATACATATTGAAAATATTTACATGTCATATTTTAATTTTTATCAAATTTGTTCATTTATAATAAATAATAATTGTTCATTATAATATACCATACATACATATTTTAAATGATAGTGCGTTAAAATATAATATTATTTTGATATATGTAATATAATATTATTTTCATAGATATTTTAAATGACACGTATTCTATATAAAATTATTAAATATAAAATTTTAATATTACGGATATTTAATATATAAATATATAAAATAATTTTTTTGAGGGAATAAAATAATTATTATTAACTACTTCGACGCTGTGAATTGATTATAAATATAAATGTATTATCTAATAATTAATGTACACGAAATTCAAAATGGCTTAAGTACATTAAGAATTAAAATATTTTAATATATGTAACTTAAATATATAACTTCAATTTCGAGATATCTAATTTTATATATTTTAAAATAAACAAAATTTACTGATGACTAACTATGTTTAATGTCTTTGAATTGATTATAATCATATAATTAGATATGTATTATTTTAAAATAACATTAATTAATATAATATAAAAATTTAAATTAGAGTTACTTTCACTACAAGTATCACATGCATGGTGAATGTGACTCTTTTGTATATGTACTTCATATAATGTTTTATTTAAATATTCAGAATTACTAAGTATATAATTTTGTACAGTGCAAATGTTCAACGTGAACATGTTTAAAAATATTAATCTTGTTTTTTAATTAGAAATTTATTATTGGTTATCTAACATACATAAAATTTAAAATGATTTAAGCACAATAAAAATTAAGAATATTTTGATATATTTGAAGTAAATATATAAAGAAGTAATTACTGAGTTGATTTTTATCCTGGGCCAATTAAATTTAGAGTTTATTAGCCATACACTGACTTATAAGAGGAGTTATTATTATTTAAAAATAAAAATTTCAACCATAAAGGTATAAGATATGTATTATATATATTATTAGTCATGTTTTTGAAATTAAATTAATAATGTGAGAGATATTTTTAATTTTCACCATTATTAATATAATTTAAAAAGGTAGATTTAACATTTTCCTTATTGGCAGAGCGAGAGGGCAAAACTCCTGAGAATTGAGTTTGTTAAAACATTGAAACTCGCAACAAATATTACATCAGCTACTGAGGCCAAACAATTTGAGTAGCTGCAAAAGGCTACGTAGTCTAGGAAATGAGAGGGGATTGAATCGGAGGGTGAAGGGTAGGGGGTAAAGCTCTTTTGCCACCTTGCTTTTAGCTGCTCCATCAGGATATCTTTTCGTCTGATATGTTCTCAAACTGTTGATGTAACCTATTAGCATATTATATATAATATTAATAATAATATAAAACTAGTACGCAAGGCAAGTAGTCATTTCAAAGTTTGTATGTAATCTGTGAATAAGATTATACATATACAAAGACATGCCACCTTCCTTAACAATGTCAAGAGAGAGAGACATTTCAATCTGATATTTCACAGTTAAAGCAAAATCATAACTGCTGTATCATTGACTTATGCAACTTGGCATACATTAAAACTTTCTTTCTACTGTTGGACTATTACATCTTGGAGATTCACGAGTTATGTAAAATATGAGTATAGGTAGGCAACACGCTCTTAACTTGCTTGATGAAGCAAAAGTAATTGAAATGCAGTTGCAGAAATGACAAGAGGAAAATAGGAGAAGAAAACCAAAAAAAGAGCAAAAGAAATGGATTGGAGGAGAACAGAACAGAGATGGCGTGTAGTGACAATGGCTTTGACAAGACAATAATTTAATCTTTTTGTACTGATTATTGTCAGATGAGATATATGGAACAGCTTTATCGATTCATGGTGAAATCTTCCTTCCTATATCTCTCACGCACACGAAAGAGAGTGTACTCTCTTGTTCCATCTTCCCCTCCAATTTTTTCTTCACTACTGACAGAGAATACCTGCACACTTTCTCACGCACGCACGCATACGCCAGACAGAACCCTACACACACACAAACCACTCCTTCTTCTTCTCCTTCTTCCTTCTCATTGCTATATGCCCTTTATCATATGATCACCTCGCCCTCAGGGAAAGAGATAAAAAGAGGGACGGCAGAATACGACAGAGCTTCGAAAACTCAGAGATTTCCCCTAACCTACCTTTCACTCATACCTTCTCTATTTCGCCTTTTACCCTGCCACCGCCCTTTTTATCTAATCCCCATAAAACCCACCATTTATATTACTATTACTCCTCTTAGTTACACCCCAATCCTCTCAACCTTTGCCAGCTTCGTTTTCGACATGGCTTTAGTTGCCTGATTAGGGTTGGACTTTTGTCAAGCTAGGGTTCTTTGTAGAAGTGAAATAGTTTGGCTTTTGTTTAGGTGTTTCCTTTATTATTTAGCTTAGCTATTCTACTTATTGGATTCTTCTCATGGAGAACTATCACCGTCATTTTGACAATGCCGACACGCAATTGCCTCCTGGCTTTAGGTTCCACCCTACTGATGAGGAGCTTATTACTTACTATCTTCTCAAGAAGGTTCTTGATAGCAACTTCACTGGTAGGGCCATTGCAGAAGTCGACCTCAACAAGTGCGAACCATGGGAGCTTCCTGGTAACCCTATTATACTCGATCACTACGTTTTTCGAGACTTCCTAATTCATTGAGTCATTTTCACTATATTTTTTATTTGCAGATAAGGCGAAGATGGGAGAGAAAGAGTGGTACTTCTTTAGCTTGAGAGACAGGAAGTACCCAACTGGGTTGAGAACCAACAGAGCCACTGAAGCTGGCTACTGGAAGGCGACAGGAAAAGATCGGGAGATTTACAGCTCCAAGACTTGTTCCCTTGTGGGAATGAAGAAGACTTTGGTGTTTTACCGAGGAAGAGCTCCTAAAGGAGAGAAAAGTAACTGGGTTATGCACGAGTATCGTCTTGAAGGCAAATTTGCTTATCATTACCTGTCCAGGAGCTCAAAGGTGATTGATGAACTATCCCAACTTTTTACCTGTTTTAGCTTCTTCGTTATAGAGTGATAGTTTAGTCGTTATTTGTTTAGATAAACGTCCTTCATGGATGCTGGATATACTTTATAGCTTCGTTTATTCTTTCACAGCTTTGTTAGTCAGTACCACGGTCGCGTGCCTATCCATCTTCTAGATACACTTCCTTCTCTAGCATAGAATGCTGTGCTGGCTTGATGTTTATAATATCTTGATATCGTTCTCTTTCGATGTTTGGTTCATAGTTATTATTGTAGAAGTTCCAGTGTTCTCAACCTAAAATGCCTGTGCTACTTAACCCCATTACACTTCGTTCTCTGGCATAGAAATGCTGTGCTGGATTGATGTTTAAAAGATCTTGATATCGTTCTCTTTCAATGTTTGGTTCATAGTTATTATTGTAGAAGTTCCAGTGTTCTCAACCTAAAATGCCTGTGCTACTTAACCCTATTACCTAGCAAGAGTTGCTTATAGTTTTAGATCTCATGTTGATTTATCGAGCATAAAAATTATCATCAACCCTTCGTGGTGCAATCTTTTATGTTGCGCATTTGTTCATGACATTACCTTTGCAGAGACTAGCAATTATTAGGCAAGTTTATTTGACTAGAATTTGTTGGCTGGTTAAATGGATATGTTTACGAATGATGTTAACTTGTGCGTAATGAATAAACAGGATGAGTGGGTGATCTCTCGTGTCTTTGAAAAGAGCGGGAGTGGCGGCGGTGGAAGTGGCAACGTCGTAAGCGGCAGCAACAAGAAGAGCCGTTTCAACCTCCACTCAGAAGCCAGCTCTCCTTCATCAGTCTCTTTGCCTCCTCTCTTGGACCCAGGCACTATCACCACCACTTTCACTGACCGTGACAGTTGCTCCTACGACAGTCACTCCCAGCAGCAGCAGCTGCCCGAGCACGTGTCCTGTTTCTCCACCACTGCCACCAACTTCGACTTCGCTCAGCCGCCTCCATCAATGACTCGGTTCCCGAGAAACATGGGCATTACAAACAATTTCCCTAACCTTAGGTCACTACAAGAAAATCTGCAGTTGCCTCTCTTGTTGCCCTCCTCAGCCCCACCTCCACCGCCACCATTCTTCGGCGGTGCAATGACTTGGATGGTCGGTCCCGATGATGGTGGCGACGGCAGTGGTGGTGGAAGGGTGGCAATGGGTCCCTCTGAGCTAGACTGCATGTGGACCTACTGAGACTGCGATGTATGTGATGTGATCCATTAATTAGCTCTTGGAAGACCTATTCGGGTCTCAAATGTGTGTACTGAGTAGGGTACTATATTAGGAGGAAATTAGTAATGAGTCCATGTCTGCTTAGATGTCAGTTTCAGTAGGATTTTCTGATTTATGTATCATCATGACCACTAGTGATTGTCTGTGTTAGATAGGGAGTGACTTGGATGTTGGTTACGTTGGTTGGTTCGTTCGTCTGATTAATGCGCTGTTGTGTTATGTTCCTCGGGGAAGTTATTAATGGGTATGAATGATTTGTCTTGTTTGTTACCTTCTTTCTTCGACTACAGTTTTATGGCAAGCGCGGTCTGCGGGTTACTGTTGGTATCATGCGTGTAATGGGTACAAAAGGAGAGGCGAGGGCATTAATGGGCGGTAGAATTAGGTGTGTCTAGCCGTGGTTGAGTATTGGTTCAATTTTCACATGGGATGGGGGGGTCCTGATTCCTGTCCTTATGATGGGACTTGGGAGAGCAGTGAGGAAGTGACATATTTATTGTTTCCTCTGCAGTCATGTATCCACTCTTACTGTGAGTGTATGCATTGTTGCTTCTTCAAAAAGTAGGGCTAGTGTAGTTAGGAAACCAAGTCATAACATAACTAGGATGTTCATAAACTGGCAATTAGTTGGAGTTTAGCTTATTTTGGTCACTTCCAATAGTATGTGAGTGAAGAGTTCTTACTGACCTATGACTGATCTCTCCCTCGTCTATATGGTGAAAGTTCCAGCGAAATATAGTCATCTTCTTGCCCTGAAGTAACTGGTAAAGGGTAACGAACATATCTTCAAAGAAGACCTATTATCTCCAATCAGTACATCGCTTTAATATGAAAGTGAAAGATTGAGCATAATGAGTGAGCATCAAAGATGCCGTCTTCAGGAACATCCAGTCTACTTGAGGACAAAAATTACTAGGGGACTTGACACCGAAACCTCGCATTGTGTAACTGTCTTGGCATTTGCAATCAAAAGCATGTACAAAAATGTTGCAAAACAAGAAGAAAAGCAAAGAGCCTATAGATGGCTGTGAATCTCGACACTACTGACTAAAATTTGTTGCCACTTGTTTTGGCCAAATTGAAAAGGCCAAATTTTATGTAAGATGATGAGGACGGTGATGATGGTGGCTCTGGCCAGCTTCTTTGGTATGTCGAGGTTGAAATTTGGCACAATACTGCTGCATAATTGGGAATGCAATGAGTACCACCTCATTTTGGGATCTGTGGTGGTGGAAGGGGGTGGCCGCTGGCCAGTCAGGCCAGTCCATTTTGTGCATGGAAAAGGCATAGCACGCGATGTACCATGTTTGTGCAACTTTTGGATTTATAATGTCTTGGCGCCTGCCATTTCTGCTACACACAACACAAATATACAATATGGTTGTGTAGATAATATAGTTTCTGGACAAACATCCAAAGGATCAAAATGGCATTGACCAAAAGCTGGGTTTTGGAGGTTTATCCAAGGAGAAGGGGGAATTATGAGCTTAGAAATATGGAATCATATATGTTGTACTCTGTGTTTGGTGGGGCCTGGTTTATACACTGCAAATATAATTTACCTTTTACATCTATATGTTTTGCTATTTGCTGTTTTAGTTAACTGAGTCAGTCCTTTTTTTTTCCAGGAATTATATGGGGTAGATATGGCACGTGGCAGATTGCCACCCAAGAATCTTTAGACTAAGGTTTGGGTCCAGGATAAGAGGTCTCTTTGAAGTTAACCTTGCATTCCCGGATGTCCAATCTAGACTTAATACAATGAACTGTAAAGTTTGGTCGAGGATAAGGTCGATTTGGACTATAATCCTGTACTTTTGCATGTCCAGTTCATACACTTTTGATTTAGGTGAAAGAGGATGACTTGGCACGATTTAGTCAGAATTTAATGAGCCGGTTTCAAGTACCTTAATGCTACAACCAATCTTTCTAGAATCCTAAGTTCCAGAAGTCTTGACCTACCAGTTTAGAGGTTTACAGATTGAAGGTCAACATACTGTTGATTAGTAATAGTTGTCTGATTTATAAAAAACAATTTAAAAGTACAAGAAAATTTTAAAACATTTAAAGAAATGAGGGATATCCATTCTACTAGCACATCTTTCACATTTTTCAATTAAATCCTATATCTTGGTTCTTTTTTTGGGATATAAAAATCAATATTATAAATTCACCTGAGGCTCCAAATAAAAATAAATAATTACTTTTAAAAAAGGATTTATTTTTATTTTATTTTAAAAAAACAAAAACAAATTTATAGAAATAGAGAGCGAAGAAGAAATGTAGAAATACTCTCTGTTACTGATCATGTAAAGTGATTTACATCCGTTATTTATTCACTTTAGGTAATTCTAACTAAAGAAACAAATAAACTAAATGTTAGAAATTTAGACTTCTCAAACTCACACTTAAGGATATTTGATAGACAAAAAGTATCAGAAAATAATAACACAAGAGAATTTACGTGGAAACTCTCAAATCGAAAAAAAAACTACGAATACCGAGAAGAAAATTCACAATATGAAAAATTCTTGCAATCGTATAATTTTTCCTCTCACCCAATCCCCTAATTCACCAACATCCACAAAGAAATATCTAAGATAAACTCTCCAACTCTCACCTCAAAAAAGAAATTTAACTAGAGTCAAATTTGTCATACAAATCTTTGACTTTGTATTGGTGCATTAAACAAGGAGGTAATAACCTCCTTATATAAGCAAAAGCCTTGCTTCAATTGTTATCCCCAACTAATACGAGACAACAAAGATGCTAAACTCTACGCTAAATATTATACATTATTAATGTACATAATTTTAAGAGAAAATGAAAGCTAATTAGATTTTGATAATTGACTGCCAAAAATTACGTCAATGCCCTATTAAACTCAAGGGGGTAGCGAAGACTTTGGAAAGAAAATATTGAAAATGTCGAGGTGGATGTTAGTATTCACCTAATACCGGCTAGTATTTAGCCAAGGTCAGTATCGTAAATTTTGATTATTTCAGGACCAAATTGAAACCCCCCTAAGAGACTCTCTCTCCCTCACAATTTTATTCAATTTTTGGTCCCTCTCAACGTTCTCGGTTCTCCTCCTCACCTCTCACTGTCGCCACCGTCCTTGGTCTCCCTCTAGCCACCACTCCGACGCCACTATACCCTGGTTGCTGGTCTCCCCCCCCACCGTGTCTGCTGGCTGCTACTCTCCCTCTCCACTGCACATCACCGCCTGCTGGTCTGCCTCTCCACCGGGCCTCCTTCACCTGCTGCTCTCTCTCCCAACCGCGCCCAGCCCCTGCTCAGCTGCTCTCGTCCACCATTGCTGCCACTACTTGCTGGAACCAGAAATTTTCATAAATGATTTTGACCCGACCCAAACCAAACAACCCGACCTGATCATTGAACCGACCTCACCCATCGAACCACATTGGAATGCTGACTTTTTTAGGTCCGCTCCTGAATTGTATTAGAATGGTGCGTTAGTTGTGTTTTGTAATATGGAATTTATGTTTGGAATTTTTGTAAGTTGAGAATTGAGAAATTTGAGTTTGAATTGTGAAGGTTAGAAATATTTGATAATTGCAATATAAATAATTTCTTAATCTAATAAATGAAATGCAAAAATTTTCTTTATATGATGATGTTAATGTGATGAAATTGGTAAAAACAACCAAACATATTTAACCTAATTAGTTCCTGAATCTACCATTAGAGGTGGAAAACAATTTGTTTCTTGTAACTATTATATCGATTCACAACTCACCTCTTTTATTATGCCAAGATTTGTAGAACTTGCACTAGAAGTTAGTTAATTACTCTGTTTGACAATCAGCTGATTGCGTTAGTTGTTAGTTGATTCTATCAGCTGTTAATTAATAGCTGAATATATCGGCTGATTTGACCAATAAATAATATTAGTTGTTTATTAAAAATATTTGATAAAATTAATTATTAAGATTAGCTGCTTAGGTATAAAATAACCAATAATGACATAACTTAAAAAATTATAAGAACTTGAATATTATTTCGTTGAATATTTTATAAGAATTTAAATTATAGATATTTAATTTTACAAAAATTAAGTTTATAACTCTAATAAAATATAAGATATATAATAAACAACAATAACAATAATAATAATAGTAATTGACATGACGATTTTTAGGTGTTTGAAGAAGACGGCTTGAGGAGATTCTGAAAGATCTACACATGAATCATAACTTTCTCTTTTTAAAGTGAAAAATCTAAGAGCTATCAGTTGCTTGAGATGAGAAATGAGTTTGAGGACTTAATTGTCTTTGAGTAAGATTTTTATTCACTGATAGGTTGAAACGCTACTTAGAGTAGCTTTTTAAAAAATAACTGACTGGGTTGAATCAGCCAATTCAACCAACTTTTAACCAAACAAGCATACTAACTGTTTGACAAATAACTAATACTTTTTAATCAACTGAAATATAGCTTAAACGCTATATACCAAACACCCCTAATGTCCTAATGTAATGTATTTAGACTATAATGCACCTTGCTACAATTGAATCAAACTAAAAGGTGAAATCTTACTTATATCAATGTGCATCAAAATCACACCTTAAGGTCAATTTCCTAATGATTTTTTTATTTGTTTGACTATTTTGGTCTGTTTTTATGTCCAATGAACATGTATATTTTTTAACATATCATATAATAGTTGTTATTTGTATGACGATGAAATGATTTTTTCATATTAATTGTGATTATTATTTATATATGAAAATTTAAAAATTAATGTTAATAAAAATAAATAAATTGTTATTTTAAAATTTTATTATTATGATATTTAAAAACATGATTGATGTAAAATTATAAAATATACAATACAATACATTAATAGATTATTTTGTAATTTAAAAAAAAATCAGAGACTATTTCATAAATTTTAAAAATTATCCGAAACGGTACTAGTATTGATCGGTTCTGGTACAATACCACAATAGAATCTAATCCGGTACTAGATCGGTATGATATTCATAACATTTAGCATAAAATCTAATCGAAATATTTTCTATATAATTTACATACGCTTTATAAGTTTTTGCAACTTAAAGCACAAATATCATTACATTCAATATTCTTCAATACTGCGATTAAAAAGGTAGAAATACATGTCTTCAATTTACATAACAAGTCATTTTTGTTAACCATCAAATTTTAATCTTAATAGTAACTAAACTAATTAATAAAATCTTACTTAATCCCACCCTGAGTATATGTTTGTAAAAGCTTATTTTCTAAATCTAAAAAGAGATAATAAGATGAAATGAGTGTCAAGATGTTAAACATAGGGTAAGATCAACTAATTGAATTGACATAACTTAGAACAAGATATCCGCCACATTTAATTTCTAAACTTTTTCTTTCAAATGGAAAAACCCGTAGTTGATATCCTTTTGATGCGTACTGAATAAATCTTCAAATTAACCCAATAATTTGTAAATCACATCAACTGAGTACTTCACACTATGCAAGTTCTATACCACAGACTCGATTGAAAGAGTTTAGATAGGAAGATATGAACATAAAACCTTTTGGCCCTATACTCCCCCCACTTCACTAACTCACCACTCCTTAGGGGACTTAATTTCTTAACACACTAATTCCTAATTCTTGATAATTGTAGAATACTTGATATTACAACAGCAAATTTATTATCTAATAAGTTCTTCGAAGCATCGAATCAGTCATATATAACTTTTAATTTAATAGTTCAAGAATATCAATCAAATTTCATTTCTAAATATACTACAAATTTTATATTATTTCCAGTGATAACCATTATAATAATCTAAGTTATAAATCATCAATTCAATAAATTTTGGACTATTGAGATTTTCATTTCACATATCATTTTATATCATATTTCACCAAAATTTTAAAATATTATCATTAAAGATTTGAAAAATCTCTGATGATTTTAAAATATTATCAAAAAATATGTATTGATAAATACAGATTTAAAAACATCTAGTAGATGATGGAAGGTCTGAAAAAGTCTAGTAGTACAAAATCTTATCCTTAACTAATAGAGAGACTATTTCTAAATGATCCATGTGAATAAATGAAAATAAAAATAAATAGCTAATATTGATACAACAAATTCATCAACCAAAATTCCCATCTGATCAGTTAGAATTTTAAAAATCATTAAAATGTTAAACCACTATTATAAAAATCGCGGATTAAATATTTTCTCTCTGAAATTTGACCGAATGTCTCAATTTCTTTAAGAAGGGTGCCTAGTGCCTACTTTTTGTGAAGTCTAAATCAAGTTAAAATTACATTCTTATATGATTTCGATATTGGAAATAACAATAGGGTTGTCTCAGGATCAAATTTCCATGCCAAAATAGTCACTTTTTATGACATTAAAGTCTTGTCTGGGAGGTCCAATTGGAGGAGGTGGCACTTGCAAAATAACAATAGGCAGATGAATTATACATTGAAGGGTCCCTAGTCTAATAGTTACCTATCTAGACATCATAGCAGCACATATGTATAATTTCCAGCATGTGGGAGGATTGAGGAACACAGTAGTGGTGGTGGTTATGATATTGGACAAGTCTGCCTGGGTGTACGAGGGTCATAGTACAATTAGAGACCAACTTGTTCAAGATGTTTAAGACTCCTACTTTTACCAACCATAAATTGTCTTATACCCCTACTAATAATTTCCCATTTTTCAGTACACTAACAATGATCTAATGAACAATGTCAGATGTTGGGAGGTCATGTGGGGATTACTCAGGCTTTTTACATTCAAGTGGTTAGCCCGGTGAAGAGCCAGTTCACTGACTTGTTACAAACTTGGACTGCAGATTCCACAAGTACTATAATATAGTACTATTCTAAAGTCATATAGTAACTATATAACTATATCCGCCTATTCTAAGGTGAAGGTTATTACTTAATAGTTGGCTGATAAGCCGTCAGTGAAAGCATTAGTACATCAACTGAAGCGAAGAAGTAGATAAAAAAAAAAGAAAACCTTTTAAGTTTTAAACGATTCTAAAAAGCCACCGCTTCGTTCAAAACCTGTCAGCAGTCATTACTTCAGGTTGTGCTTCACGTAGCTTGGCTGAGAGATAGGGACCCCTACTAACAGCTTCCTGCAACTGCGATTCAGATGCCAAGACACAAAACAACCGTATATTATAAAGACCAAGCTCAAGTACTTCTAGTTTCAACAAGTCATATACCACAGACGTCTTACCTTGGTGGCTATTCCAGAAAGAGTAGGATTGCTGCTGAGCTTAACTGAAGAAATAAAAGCCTTGTGGATTGCCTTGCAACAATTATGTCTAGCCTCCATACCTGACATTTTTTTTTTGAGAAAATAAGATTTGAAATTGTGGCAGCAATTAGTAGCTCCATAGATGAAGAAACTGAAAAACAGGACTGCTTTAAGATACGAAGACAATTATGAAAACTTCAAAAAAGAACTCTCAAGCTGGAAGAGATAATGAAGTGCTATTTTTCTCACTTGGCTAAATACTAACGCATTCCTATCTCTTTTGATACACGTAATCTATAAAATAAGAGTGATTTTTCCCCCAAAAAAAATCAAGCCTTTCGATCCATTTCTTTGATAAAGTAGCATTGAGAATTTCAGGCAAGTTAACTGAAAATATAGCTATTGTTCCAAAGACATGCCCAGAGCAGTTCAACTTTTGTGATGTACTTAATTCGACGCTATAACATATCTAACTAAATGTGCTTCAGATGCACGGAAATCATTTTGAAACATTGATGAACGAGTAATATATCGGCTGACAGATGACAGCTACCAATTCCTATTTAAGGTGGCCCATTTATATGTACCAAAGATACTGTACTGAAAAAAGTTCCTTCTATTCAGTTCATATCCTATTTACAATTACTAAGTGCAATGGCAACTACAGGAGAATAAAAAACAAGAGAAACAAATGTAAAGATCTTAACCATTGACCATGATCATTATGACCATGATATTAACAGGTAGTGGAGCACAAACCTATTTTGGTTGTTTCAGTAGCTGGATCAGTGACTATGTCTATTATTTCTTGCTTAGAACATACTTCCATCAGGCACCATGGCCGAGCCACTAACCCACTTATCATTCTGTAAGCCTGAAAATATTCACATAAGAAAGCAACAATAAAGTCCTCTAACCCACTTACCATAGATCGGGCATAAACTTCAAGTGAAGGCCAATTTTTAATCAAGTGAAAAATATAGATCAAAATGCTACATCTTTAGGAGGAGCTTGGCCTATTTAAGTGTGAAAGAGTTAAAATTGTAACTCGATAAACAATACTTAATATATTTTTTTTAACTTCTGATATTTGAACAAATCTCATATTAAACCTTAAACCTTTTGTTTCTCTTTATCTGTCCCTGGAGACTTCAATATTGGAATGCACACATCCAGGTCTTATGTGACAAAGCACGCACAAGTCACAACAGACCAGGACTTAAGAACTCTTTTCTATAGTGTAAAATAGTTTTAACACAATTATAAGAACATAAGATTTAGCACAATTTAAAATTTGCTCTATGGTTATTTTTCACTATGATAACTTAGGCCTAAATAGGAACACTTCCAAGCCATCCTGCCTAACAAATAATTTAAAGAACATGAGAGAGCAACTGCTTAGGATCTGTTTGTATTGCAGTTTGTTTTTGTGGTTGTAGCTTATAATAATGTGGTTTATGAACTTGTTGCTGATCACAAATAAATAGTTAATTGAGTATTTCGTTCAAAAACAGTGATTTAGCATAATAATGAATACGCTAGAAAAAGAGTTCTGTGCAATATTCTCATCTGGCTTAGAAGCAGCTAAGACACTAGTAAAAGAGTTCTATGCAATATTGTCATCTATGCAGCTCCAAGAATAGATAGCCCAGGAAAGTAAGAAGCCCTCACCCCCAAACGAACTTCTGAATCCTGCTTAAGAACTGACAGGAAAAGGCCCTGCCAATTGCAAAAACTTTAGTCTTGTCAGCAATTCCAAAAGCATATCATGTCAAGTGCCAACACAAAAGAATAAAAATCTAAGCTATGCAACAAACAATCAATGAAGTAACACATGTTTATTGCTTGATGCATGCGGCTGTACTAGTGGTACTTCAAGTACTGCAGTAGAACAAAGATAAAGTCGTATAAAGCTATTTAAGAAAAATCCTCACCGATGGTGTTAGCTTTGTGCTTCTGGAAGCTGTTTCATAGACCAAGCATCTCAGGTTATCTTCCGCATCCCCATTCAGTATAATATTGCCTTCAGATCGATTCTCTCCCGAAATATTTCCAAGGGAATGCAATGCAGCCTGTGTGTATCATCCAATTATCTTAGAGATGCAACACAGAAAACAGAATCTGGCATTTCAATTTGATATTTGAATCCCTACCTTTAACATAATCTTTTTAGCAATAGGACTAGGAAGTAATTTATGATATTAGACAAAATTTCTGCTATGATACTGGCACAATGCATCCTTCAACAATATGATAATTGAAAATGCAGTAACTTGTAAGGACGCAAGATGGAATAAGTATATGCAAGTACTAAAACTTGTAAAACTTTTACCTTAAATTTAGGAATTGACAACTAAAACTTGACAAGTTCCTAGTCTAACCTGGCAAACAGTATGCGTGCAATATCAAATCAGCATCAATTGCCAACATTTGCTACTTTAGCTCAAGCTTAGGTAGGAAGCAAACTTATACTCTCCTTTGAAGTGTTGTAACTATCAGGTTGTACCACTAATTTGGAGATTTTGACAATAGGACTTGTATTATTGATTTTCCCAAGTCTTTGAATTATATTTTAAAAAAAACATTTTATTTTGGAAAAAGATTTCCCCATGTCAGACTATTGGTCAAAAGGAGCTGTCGTGCATCATGGTTGAATATAACTGGATATAAGATCAATGATTCTCAAATACCTATATGAAATGAATCCATAAGTATTTTTGCAGCCAGATGTTTGATGTGATTGTCAAGGCGAACAAATTTAATACTTCAAGTATTGTTAGTAATTTTTAGATATAATCCAGAACTAGCACCTACTTCCCACCAGTGAGTTTATTCATAGGCAAATTCTTGAGAAAGCAAGCATACAAGCGAGTTACATGCAAGTCATAGAATTGTTGACTGGAATAATAAAAAGGCACAAGGGAATACAGAGTTAAGTTAAAAATAGTTTTTTGCATCTCCTTTAACCTTTAAAGGGACTTGGTTGACCATTATCTGACAATCTACCTTTTAGTTGCAAGAAAGTAGCAAAGTAATTATTATTCATCTGCAGAACAATAAAATTTAGTAGGTACAGCCTTAGAATGTTAATAGATAATTCTCATCAACCTTATTATAATGTCCTCTCTATGGAAAGAGCAGGAAGGGTTAACAGAATTGAGGATATTGTTACCGGTTCTATCAAGAACATGATGATTGTTATCTATAACGGTTAGAATGCACGGACTGAGAGAACTTACCAACTGTCTACCATGAAACTGTCGTTCAAAAGCTGCATCAACTACATGTCTTGCAGCAGGAGGTGAAACTGAGAGCAGCAATGTTGCTCCTGGGTAAGCTAATAGGAAATTGGAACAGTCACGTGATTCAGCTTCAGTAAACATTACAAGCACATAAAAAATTTTATTTTCTTAGGCAGCGAATGACTAGAAAGTGACATCAATAATCAGTTATTCTTGCATTTTTTGAATAAGCATATTACCCCACATCATGTCACATGACTCGTAACAAATAGAAGATTCCTTAGTATCTACATATTACAAACGACAATCACAAATCTACATATTACAAACGACAATCACCAACAACATGAGGATTAAATCTATTGAAGAGCAAATTTCATTCTAGCTCCTAATATGTTGCAATCCGTTTAAAACATCATGCAAGGAAACCACACGCATAGGATAAAGAGGATGTCAATAGAGATACCGAAATTACAACTTCAATAAGTTGGATTATCGACTTTTGACATAACCAATCTACTATGTTCATTAGGACTTGCAATAATCAAAACCACCATTTATTGTTTCACTGTACATTAATCTAAAATCCAAACACCACTTCAGGTGAGTGCAAGTGACAGAGGATACAAAATACATCAAGATCAAAGATGCGGATCTATTTTATGTGATAACAATCATTGGTTAATATGCAAGTAACAATTACAAGTGAAAAATGGTTGCAAAACTATTAACTGTTAAAATCTTCGTCGCCTCCTGATTCTCAGATGAAAACATCTCCTACCTATTTATCCACATTTCCTAGCTTTTTCCGCTTAACTGAGCTGCAACAGATATTGCTTCACACTACAGCATATCCACCAAACATCAACAAAGAGCACATCATTCATGCTTTTAAAATGTTCACTTGGATATTTGATCCCCATCCTGGCCCAGCTATTAGAAAGCTCCACAAAACTTTTTTGGAAACGAATTTGAGCCTCATGTACTAAACTCGTAAAGATAAAAACATCTAACTCTAAACAACAATACTGACAAGAACAAGAAATGTTGTCAATTAATTTGCATGAAACACATAGATATGTATCTAATACCTAAAATATGTTTCCGAATATCAATTGGAGCAAAAAGGTGAATGGAAAAGGCACTTATTCTGAAACACCTAAAACTAGAAAAAGGATACTGCTAGTTTTTCACACAGGTATTTAAGATAATACACGATGCACCGCAGAGTACGCAACAAAGTTGAAGTGAAGTTAATTTGTGCATTTGTTGACGGCAAAGTGTCAACCATCTAAACAACATGAATATGACATTTTATCAGCTAACAGTAGTTAGTCATGTACTTACATGATCCTATCTGGCCCAATGCCTCCAAGGCAGTTTCACACTCGTTCAAATCTTCACTTCCCAACCCAAGTCTTCGATCAATGGCTGATATAATTGTTCTAACACCTGAATTTATAAGGAGAGTTAGTACATGATAAGCAAATGGATGATAGTATAGGATTTTTATTAATATTTAGCAATAGCCTCGTAGGAAACTACAAGAACCAGAGCTACCAGCCAACAATGGCTCCTCAAGCTTTCAGCTGAGACAGTACAAAGAGAAAAGATACCCCTTCTGTACTACCCCATTCCCTTACATACTCTCCCCTCCACTCGATTAGCTATTAGCTTCTCTCTCTTCTAACTAATTGTAACAAACTCATTGTCTAACCGTTAGCTAACTCATCATTCCCTGGGTCACTCACTATCTGCTCTGCCTTAGTCTTTCTCCTGGAATATGTTAACATGGGTTTGTGGCCCATGTTCTGTTCCTTCCTCCTATTTCTCCTAGAGTAAGTCAATATGGGTTTATGACCCGTATAGCTATCAGTACAACAACAAAGAATTCCTGAAGCCTACCAGTTTGAGATTACATATCATAAAATAAAATCCAATAATTTGTACTTTTGACTCTCCCACGGATATTATAATAGACTTTCTCAGATATTGGCATAAACTGAACATTGACAATTCACTCTTCCAATTTCCAAAGGAGAGCTTCCAAAAATAAAGACTGCCCAAAATATGTATATGTTCCCAATAAGTTGCAATCAAAGTGAATGTACACGACGTGACTCTAGTCTATTAGAAACACAATTACATCAAATTATGTGTTCATCAGCATCCAAGAACAACCAGACTCGAGCACAAAACTCACTAAATTCATCAAGAAATGCAAGTGCATTCTCTTTGGCTAGAAGTCGTCCAGTTATCATCATTGCTCTTGATCTTAACACGGCATCCATCAAAGAATTGCTTCAAGAGAAGAAAGGAGGAACTATTACCATGTAATAATAGCAACACTGCCAGTAAGAATCTAGGCAAACAAACTTCTAACCATCTATGTTAAGGGGAACCATTCAAACTACCTGATCATAGAAGTAAGCAACTGGACAAGTGTTGTTCTTGACAAGAACTCTGTACCATGCTGAATTTCTGATAACTTCAATTTCCACCATGGAACAAGAAAAAGTAAGACTATAGCTCACGACACTTACAAAAAACCAAAAATAGATGCTAACTATTTTGTCAAGGAGCTATAACAGTAGATTGATGGATGGTGGGCATAAATAACACCAAAAAGTCAAGGCCCATGAACGCAGCATTAGTAGATGGCAGAAAAAGGGAGACAAGAAGTATTTAGCAAATAGCAAACCTCATAAAACAACTCCAGAACACTTAATGTTGCTAGAGTATCATCTGTGTTCCTCAGTTCTGCCTCCAGTAAACTGAGTAGATTTGAATTGTAAACTACAGATGCCACATAAGGGGAAACAGAGAACAGCCTCACTATCAAAGATAAAACCCGTACACGTCCCTGATAGGCATGAAATGGCAAGAAAGAGCATCTGATTACTAAGAGAAAAAATGCTAGCGGTTCAGAACAGTTCAGAGAAGTTTTTTCTTGATGCACTAAGAGCACACATAACCAAAGAATAACAGGATGCAATTTGCAAAGTGGCTGAGAAGTTAATTCAACAAATAAGTCATCTTTTCATTGGTTTGATTGTCAGGAAATGGGGTCTATTTTGAGACATCTTCCCAGGAATAAACTATCATACCAATGAAGAACTTCGGGCTGATAAATTCACAAGGTGAGTGGCTTCACTGTTGTTTGCTGGAAAGATGATCTGCTGCAAAATGAGCAAAATTCTTGACAATCTGATTTCAGATTTCTAACAAATAAGAAAAAAAAATGCCAATTCTGACAGCAGAAAGATTATTATAAAATAACTTAACCTCATAATATGTGTTGAATAACAAAGTCCTTACCACACCCTGTGGAGAACCAGCTAATTTCACAATTGCCTCAATTGATTCAGTTGCCACTTTTTCATCCCTACAGGAAGAACAAATACATTTCATATGCAGCAATGGATCAGAAATTTATTTTCAACTTTACACGTCCTAAAAAAAGTCATCTTTGAACAGCTCTGCAAAATCAACAACATTATTTTGACGAGGGAGGAAAGGCGTCCTAGAACAACATAATTGAAAATTTTCAAAAGAAAAATGCAGTGCCATTAACAGTCACATATTGAGCGTTGAATTTTAGCATGATGAACTAATTGTTTAAAGTCCCCACCTCTTTTCCCTTCTGATACTTCCTGCCACTCCCACTTCTGCACTACCCTTACCTCAACAAAAGGCAGTTATTCGTGAAGACAACAAACACACAACTGAAAGAAGGAACCAGAAGAGTGCAACTAAATCGCTGACAGCAGCATCTAATATAACTATGAAAAGCACCCGTGCAATCCAAATAAATACAAGTTGACAAATTAAGGTGCACCATTTGTTAAGTTTCTCCAGTGAAAGACAGTAGATAGTGGACAGATCTAAGATGTGATAAACGAAAATTTTGTAATTCCTGGTCACCTGACCAAAGAAATCGGCAACAAGTACTGACAGATATATGATGCTCTATCCAATTGGAAAGCCAGACAGCCAGTTATCATATTAATCACAACTTCCCCCATCATAAGGTGTCAAGACCTGTAAGATTGTATTGTGCTAATCCATTATTGTTTACCCAGATCTTCAGTTTACATTTTTTCTGGCATTCCACCATTTTTCAGATAATGATAGGTAAATACGCACGTAAAAAGTAGCAAATTTCTATAGGAAGTTGAAAATTAAAGGATCACTACTTACCCATTTACGAGACCCTCAAGAAGAAGTGGATATATGTCATTTTCGAAAATAAGCTGTGCAGCTAAGGCAGGTGTTTCATTGAAATGCTCCAAAAGACATGAGACCTGAGCACAATTGATAGGGCAGTGAAGTGAAGTTAAATTTTCCTCAATGTATAAGCATACAAAGTAATTTTGTCTGAGCATGCAGATTGACCTGGAGAAATTTAACTGAGACAACACAAAATATAATGTGACATACACAGATAGCAGTTAAATTCATTCTTTACAACCGAAGTTAAAATAAACTATAAGATATCATGTCCTTCTAACTCAGCATACACATCCAGTAGCCTTTAAGATTAAGCCAGTTCCTTGTACTTACCCTCACGTTTCTTGCTGTAACTAATGATTTGTAAAAACTATAAAATTATAGCTAGCAAATGATGAATCCAGAATTGCCCTTTTGTGTATTCACACCATAACAAGTTCTTGTGCAACATAACTAGAAAGTAAACTGCCTTCTAATTAGGGTCCATTGACAACACTGTCATCACATAATTAAACAAGGCAATAATTTCATTCAACCATTCAATCACCTGACAATGTGTAGTGAACTCATAAAGTTGGTTTAACATAACTATCAAGTTTTCAATATTCAATCCGTCATCATATAAATTGGATGTTATCCATGTTTCCCACCCTAGACAGAGTAAAAAAAGAGACAAGTCATCTACATCATTCTAAAGGAATATTAAAATCACCTAACAGATGAAACTAGGTGCAAGCACTAGGAGATGGCTGACTTGTAGGCTATTTATAAAGAAAATTAAACGTGAATAGGAATTAAATAGTGTGTCAGAAAGTTGTAATAAGCATGATTAACCTCAAAGATAAAAATAAAGAAAACATAGACTTGAAGAAACAAGCATACAACTACGACATGTTTCAAGGTCTGGACCAATATGTGTATAGGGCTTAAATGTTACGTACCGTTTTGCAAGCCAGACATTTGACTACCTCAGAATTCGCCTTCAAGCCTATTTGCACGAAAGACTAAAAGAAACAACAAAAAGCAGAAAACATATATGAAATCAATCCAACAAATTATACAACCAATAATACACACATTGCGTCCATCTCATCCAATGGCCAACATACAGACAAGGACTTGTACAAACTTCCTCCACAAAACCCAGTAGCAGAAAAACAAATACCATAAAATGCGGGATAAGAGACGCTCCATATCTGGTCTTAAAGATCCTCTCTAGGCAAGCAACCAAAGTGGTCTCTAACCCAGGAACTTCTTCTTTTGTTTGTAATGCACTGCAAGTTCAGATTTTTAATAAGAAAATGCCTCCGAAGTCAAAAGCAGAAACTTTACCATTTAATTGAAACATTAGACTCAACCCATATTTGATTGGAAGAGGAAAAGAAAGATTAGACGTCGAGTGGAAGAGCCGAGGAGGTTTACTTGATAACAAGAGGGAGGGGGTAACGATCAAGGAACTCTTTAGCTGCGGCATCGTTTTGGACTCCTGTAATGGAGGTGAGCATAGAATTTGCAGAAATAAAAAGTCTAGTGAAACGAAGAAGAAAAAGAAAAGGAAGAATCTTGACCCTCCATTGTATAATACAAACCAGGATAGTAAGCGAAGTCGGAAGCAGACTGAAGCAGCTGAGTAGGATCGTCCAACGAGAGCTCTTCGTCCATGGCTCGCTGCTTGTGCTTGCTGGTTAGGAGAAGCTAGAGAAAATGGAGATTACGGTGACGGTGAGAGTTGGTGTCAGCTTCAAGTTAAAGAAGAATAACAATATAGGAAAAGAAAATGACAATTTTTTATATTTTAAAATTTTACTTAAAATTTTTAATAATTTATATAAAATTATAAATTTAAATTAGTTTTCATTTACTATTTAAAAAAATATGATTTAGCCTATAAATAAAACCTATTTTCTGTATTGCCCCCATTTTTGGACGCGGGCACATGCTAATGCTATAGTCCAGTAGCCAGACAGCCGTCTCTTTGGTCGAACTGAACAGAACATCAACAAAAAAGGGTCTTCCGCAGAAACTTTAAACCTCAGTGGCGTAGAGACATGGCAGCTGCCATACGATCTTTTGGCTTCGTTAAACTCAGATATCTCTCTCTCAAAGACCTTTTTTCTTGTTCTTCTTCTTGTCCTAAAGAAGTTGCTCGGCACGCCTTTGGACGCGCTGCCCCGTCTAGCTTTTGCTCTCAAACGCCGACTTCAAATGGTGTTTTTCACTCTGCTTTTTCCACTGCTGCTACTGCCGCAAGCGCCACTTTCAGGTCTCTTGGTTTGTTTTCCGCTTTCTCTCATAATGTCCTTAATAAAGGTAATTGAAGCGACTCCATTAGATTGTATCTTTTTCGTCGCTTTGAATCTTGCTGAAGTGCTCGATATTCTTGGTCGTTGGAGTGAAAGATAGAATCTTGAACCATTTGTTTGGTTTATTGAAAGTTTGGATGGAAAAGCTTGAAACTTTGTTTCATTTTCAACTTGAGAAATTACCCACCGCAACTAAGCTAATCATTGTGTTTTTAGAACTGAGATTCTTGTTTTCTTGTTTCTTTCGGGTCGTTTAATACCTTTGACAGCTAAATGGAGCTCAATTCACGTTTTATTGGTTATCTAAATTGGGTCGGTCTTGTGGACATTTTAGGGTATGTTCCAATAAGCATGGCTCAAACGTCAGTACCCTATTCTACTGCTTCTGTCAAAAAGAGGATTCGGAGAGCTGAGAAAATGCGGATTAAAAACAAATCTCGCAGAACAAAAGTTAAAACTCGGATGAAAAAGGTATCTGGTTTTGATGTCTCTGTTGCTGGTAAATCTATAATCCGGTAATTTTGAAGCTATGTGCAGATAATGTATTTTTTTCACGTTAGGTGGGGGGAAATTTTGATTGATTACGTACAAGTTAAAATGTGAGGAAGTCCCCTTTACATAATGTTTAAGATCATGCCTTCTACTCATGTAAAATGCATTACATAGTCTCCATTATATAAGCCAATTACATTGCATCTCCATTCCTTTCCATTCCACACCTATCATGGTCCATATTTGTTTTCAGCATCAAACTTGCTATGTATTTGAAATGTCTTCATTGGTGTTAAATACTCCTGGAAAAGTTAGCTTGTTGATCAATATATGATCAATTGTTGAAGGTGCATGCAAGCAGATACTTGCATTCATGTGCTGAGACAGAGAAAAAGAGAGTAGGAATTCCCTTTAAGCGAGTATTGTTGTTTTAGGTGACACAATAACAATTTATCACTATTTAACGTCTAACGAAGCTGGAAACTTTCTAGTGGTTTTCAATGAGAAAGAGTTTGAGTATGCGCTTACAACATTGGCCTGCTTCCCTTTCTCTTAGCAGTATGCTCTGATCTGAACTTGATGTTGGATAATATGACAATGAAAGTGAAGTAAATTGTGAATTTTTCTGGTTGGATTGGATTGGACCTAATATTTTAATCTAGTCTACCTTTTTTCTTAAATGTAAAGATTCTAGATGATGAAGTTCAACACCATGCTTCCCTTCTTCCTTCTTTTCTTTTTTTGGTTTTGATAAAACCCCAAATATAGGAAGGTTATAAGTCAATCGTAACAAGCTTTACAAGCCAAGTAGAGAAAGATTCAACTCAATTATATATAAGGTTTACATTTGTAGAGTGTTTGGCTAGCTCATGAGATGCATCATTTCTAGCTCTAGGAATGAAATTAAAGGTCATATTAGCTTAGAACTCCAGCCAAATATTGTCCACTTACGTATTAAAAGATTCCAAGCCGGGGTCTTCTCCCTTCATTTAAATAGAAGAAACTAGGGTATAAAGGAAAGATTTGCTAGAAGGATGACTTTATCCAAGGTATGACAAAATCCCGTGTTAAGTTCTCTTGGCCTTTGCATATGGAGGGAGAGCAGCATATTGAGAGAGGAGGGATTGTTAGAAAAATCTATGTTGCTAGATATGATCTATAGATTTGGTGCATATGTCTAATTTGTCATTTTTCTGATCATTTGTATATTCCTAGGGACAGGAGGTAATGTGTCTCCTTCTGCGTCTTCTCTTATGAATGTTTCGTTCTTTCACTAATCATTGAAAACTAATCTTATTCATGTTAACACTAATTTTTGTAGTATAATGGGCGATGTAGCTTTATCTAGCTGCTGTGATACGTAATTGTGTTGACTTCTTTATTGTTTGATATGGAAACTACTTTACTATGAAAAGAGTAGTTTATGGCCATTGATTTTGATCAATGGGTTTATAATGGGAGCAGTCTATTGGTATAATGAAAAGCATAATGACTGTGCTTCTACAGTGTCCTTGTGTATTGGCTTTGATCTTTGAATTATGACATGGTCGACCTTAAGCTGGCAACTTAGTCTATTCGATTGCTTTTGTTTCTTTTCTGCATAATTTGGGCTCAAGACTAGGAAACTAGACATTCTAACAGTTCGGTTTAAGTCAAAGGCTTCAAAAAACCACTCGGATAGAGATAGAACTAGACAACAAGAGCTTAATGTGCATCCTGTTGGTTCCTTTAGTGCTTTTATGCTCAGTAATTTTTCATTAGAACTAAATGACAGGCTGACAAAGCTGTTTGAGCCATGTTCCTCTTCTGGTACTAATTTTTGAAGGGATAGTATATAAGTTACATGTTCTTCACTGTTTCACTGACCTATAGACGATTTTTGTTAACTGTTGCAGGTATTTCTTGCGTTGGATGAGCTGAAAAACAAACCTGAAGTACAACCTGAGGAGTTTGCTCATATTGATGAACTAATTAAAAAGGCACATTCAACCATTAGGAAAGCTGTGAGTGCAGGAGTTCTTCACAGGAACACTGGAGAACGCAGAAAAGCACGGCTTGCTAGGAGGAAAACTGCTGTTGAACTTCACCATGACTTGATCACTCCGGCCCCTGAAGTGAGTGCTACTTAGGATGATGTCCTGAATTAAGAACAGGGCGAAGGATCTTTTTAGCTTTGTGGCAGCAGGATTGTTGCAGTCTCTGTTTAAGCACGTATTGACTACCATTTGGGTCACACTTATCTGTTAGAAAGGGCTAAAGATGTTGCCTTTGGCCATTTTTAATATATTTTACCATTCATATGTATGGAATGTGGGAATATCTGAAAAAGCAAATCTTCGTATTGTTAATGACTTGCAATTGACTCGCCTGGTAAAGCAGAAGCATATCTGCAAATATGAACTGCGGTTTCACTTTGCACAAAATCAAGGAAAAGGTTATAACTTTTGGTTGCGTCGTGCTTTGGGGGTTGTTCAGGATGAATTAGGCTAGAGACAAATGCTCTCGTTGATTCCAGTGCTCTTGTTCTCGTGGAAAAAAAGACTTTGTATGGCTATATTGGAATCTTTTCACACTTCGCACTGCCATCCATTGATCTTATCTTCTGATAAGGTACGGCATGGCAACTTGAATATTTGATTTTATTTCTGATTTTATTTTTATTATTGATTTTAAATTCCATAAAAACATTTATTTTGATTGAGTTTTTAGTTCTATTTTTGTAATTTATAAAAACCAAAAGTACTTCCAACCTTTGCTTTTGTTTTTTATTCAAAATTTACTTATATTATTAATGGAACAAATATATTTCATTATGCAGTAATAATTAATAGTATAATTTTAAATATCTTAAAATATATAATAGATTAATTATTTAATGAATTTAAATATTTGATAGTTTTTATTTAATAATAATAACAATAACAACAATATTAACAATTAAATAAAAATTTGTGGAGAAGTGCTAAAATAAAATGAATCAAAAACCATCTAAAAAATAAAAGAAGTGTATCGACAGGAGATGTTCTAATTAATTAATGCTAAGTCTTGCACTGAAGTGCTTTTCTCTTATTAGAGAATTTACTTTTTTTAATCAATAAAAATAATTTAATTAGGCCATCCAAATATGGTAATTAGGATGCTCACGGCTTCACACTTCAAAGCAATGTTATGAATATCGTACCGGGTTCGGTATCGGATTGAGCTCTAGAACGGAACTATACCGGTACCGGTCGGTACCGAGTACCGTTTCGGGATATTTTTTAAATTTATAAAATAGTCCCTAAACTTTTTAAAAATTACAAAATAGTCCATATTGATATATTATACAGCTGTA
>JANVCL010000214.1:42106457-42118708 GCA_026546855.1 Erythroxylum incrassatum | reverse complement strand
CTGTAATAACTGAAAATGGTTAATTGTGAACATGGGCTCAAGTTACTTACTGTTTATGCCGCGTTAATGAATGGTTCAAAAAAAAGAGACACGAAAATATTATACTGAGTTTTAATCGACTGATGTAGTACGCCACCCCCGTGGGGCACGGATTCGGATATCACCAATGATATCGGGTTCGAGTCACTCGGGAGTGGGGTATTACATGAACTATTTATGTTAGCTACCAAATTATTTTTTAAGAAGGAAAATAGAGAGATGTTTGTTGCGCTCAAGGATGTTGATCTTCAAATCTAACGGCTTAAGAAAATGAAATGATTGTGATTTTTGTAATGAATTAGAAATGT
Source organism: Erythroxylum incrassatum (assembly GCA_026546855.1). NCBI lineage: Eukaryota > Viridiplantae > Streptophyta > Magnoliopsida > Malpighiales > Erythroxylaceae > Erythroxylum > Erythroxylum incrassatum. The sequence goes on along the minus strand of JANVCL010000214.1, from coordinate 42,118,361 downwards.
ATTTGGTTACTAATATTGCACTACTTCTAATGTGTTGTATCGGAATTCGCTACTTGTAGTGTGTTATACTGGATTTCTATTTAGTTAAATTTGTTGTAATGATATTGCGTTATGATTATTGCTATATTGCCTTGTTATACAATAAGCTTATTATTTATTTATTTTATATATTTTGATACAGATGTCATCTTCTGATAATGATTCTAATAATGATCATGAAGATAATAAAGAAATTGAAGAAGAAATTTTGCATATGGTTCAAACTGGAATAGTACTAACTATAGACCATTATATTGAATATTATATTTAAAAAATCATGTAGAACATTCCCTCACACTGGATGGATGTTTGTAATGGAGATGTTAATGGCGATAGAGATAGATGTCATCAACAATTTAGAATAGAAAAGGATGTTTTTATCAAATTATGTAAATTATTGAATGAGTCATATAGATTAAAGAAAAGTACAGAAGGAACAATAGAACAGGTTGTAGCTATGTTTTTTTATTACTTTAGGTCATGGACTTTGCAATAGAATGGTTTAAGAAAGATTTCAACATTTTAGTGAAACAATTTTTAGATGGTTTGAAATAGTATTAGAGGTTATTTCACGTATGTCGATTGATTTCATAAAATCAAAAGATCCAACTTTTAGAGAAATTTCAAGCAAAATTAAAGATGATAAAAGGTATTAACCTTATTTTAAAGACTGCATTAGAGCAATTGATGGAACACATATACCAGTTGTAGTTCCAAGGTCCAATCAAATAAAATATATTGGGAGAAAAGGCATTCCTATGCAAAATGTAATGGAGGTATGTGATTTTGATATGTGTTTTACTTTTTCTTGGACTGGTTGGGAAGGCACAGCACATGATGCTCGAATTTTTATGGAGGCTTTGCTTAATGATAGATTACACTTCCCCCATTAACCTAGAGGTTTGTGACGGATAACTTTATACATTTTTTTATTTGTTCTTAATAATTTAGCACTTCTTTATTTATCTATTTTTTAATTTGGAATGTAGGAAAATATTATTTGGTAGATGCAGGATATCCTTTCATGCAAAGTTATTTAGGACCATACAAAGGTGAGAGGTATCATCTTCCTTATTTTCAACGTGTTGGTCTTCCAAGAGGGAAGAAAGAAATATTCAATCATGCACATTCTTCTTTAAGATGCACAATTGAAAGAACATTTGGCATTTAGAAAAATAGGTAAATTTTTTTACGTCAAATGCCTAGTTTTTCTTTTCAAAAGTAATTTAAAATTGTAATTACTTCAATGGCTATTTATAATTTTATAAGGTTAAATGCTCAAAATGTAATGAAGAGTTTTCTCCGTATGATGAAAATGATGAATTACTTCCTACAAATAAAAAAATCAATGAAAATGAAGACGTTGAAGAAAATCATTTAAACGAGCCACAAAATAACGAGATGAATGATACGAGGGAATATATTGCAAATCTTCTTGTATTACAATAAAATGCATAATTTATTATGTATCTAACTATTTACTCAACTTTAATATTTATTTTCGAATTATAATATTTTTAGCTTTTTTATATGTTTTAATATTTATTTTTGATATTAGTTTTATTTCCTACGAGAAAATGAGACATCTCTTCAAATAATTTCTTACAAGATGGTTATATAAGAAATAGGTAGCTGTACGGTGTAAATGAGACATCTCTTGTAGTGGTGTGAATTAAAACTCAAAGTTTATAGTAGTGTATGCATGATGCATGTATCAATTTGAAGTTATTCAAAGTATGAAATTATTGATGTCACAATTTAAATGGAAGTGACATTCAAAGCATGAAATTATTGATGTCACGATTTAAATGGAAGTGAATTTGTCAAACAATTGTAAAGTCAATGTAAACTCATTTCATTCATGAAAGACCTAATAGTAGTTGAATTCTTTCAAATCAAATGTAAACCTAATATATTGTGCTTCGTATATTGTTTAATATATTTTAAATATTATTTATATGTATAATAATTTTTATTACAAAATAAAATATCGTTAAAATTAATAAAAGTGCTTTTTATTTTTATGTTGCCAAACAGTCTACCATATAAAGCCCTTTCAAAAAAGTTGTTTTTTTAATTGACAGTCAAACAGTCAACTGACTTCTTAGAAAAGCTCTACTGACAAAAACTCTACTAATATAAGCTCATCCAACAGATACTCACTTGTTAGGGACAAGTACTTGGAGGACCAGCTATGGATCGTGTTTTTTGTTTTATCCAAGAGAGGTTTATGATCTAAAAGCTATGGTTTACTAGAGGAAATGGGGATACCAAGATATGTCACCGGTAGGTGTTGGAGCTTAAAACCTGTCATGTTGGTAACCAAGTAACATGTTGAGATGCACTATTAGATATGTAAAAATCCCTCTTCTCATTGTTAACTAGTATACTAGTTTTCTTTTGAACTTTTTTAGAGTTGTGATAAGAGAAGAGATTAAATTAGGATCAACTTTAGAGAAGAGGAAGAGGTCATCTGCAAAGTTTAGACTTAGGATCTTCTCCTTCTTACAATTAGAGTGAAATTTAAATAATCTTTTCTTTCCACCACCCTGTCTAGTAGTCTGTTGAAGATTTTTATACCTATTGCAAACATGTAAGGAGATGATGGTGCTCCTTGCCTTAGTTTGTTAGAGCTTCTCACCATGGTAGATGGTTCACCGATGACCAGGATATTGAATGACGCTTTAGTGATACATTGTTCTATCCATTCAATAAATATCTCAGAAAAACCAAAAGCTTTAAAGGCCCTTATGATGAAGTTCCATTCTATTGAATCATAGGCCTTCTAAATATCTACCTTCAATGAACAATTTTAGCTACTTTTCTTTTTAGAATAAAATTTAAAGAATTCACGAAGTAGGTGGATGTTGTCACTTATTTGTCTTCTAGGAATATAAGCTCCCTGTTGGTATCCAATATGAGATGGTTCGACTTACCTCATTCTCTCAGCCAAGATTTTAAAGATGATCTTGTAAATAGAGTTGCAACCCACAATTCGCCTGTAGTCTTTCATTGTAGTCTACTCCTTACCTTTAGGAATAAGAGTGATGATAGTTCTATTTTACTCCTTGAGTAGCTTCCTTTCTTTAAAGAATTCTTCAATAGCTTTAATGACATTTTCCAATTTCTGACCATATCTTTTGTATAAAGAAAGCATTCATTCCATTATGTTGGGTGCTTTGTGGGAGTTTAGGGCCTTTAGACATTTCTCTATGTCACTTCCTATGACTAGTTTATAAAGTAGATCCTTTTCTTGAGGTGTTAGTTAATCATGGACAATTTCTATAACTAATTGAACTTAAGATATGGCATTGAAAGGGCACCCAAATGTGCTTGAAAAATAGTATGCTGCTTCTTTTAATAGTTGATCTTGTCTAATGATACTAGTATTCCCTTTTTTGAGATATATTATCCTATTTGAAGATTTCCTTTAACGACTTTCTTATGGAAGTATGCAGAGTTTCTATCTACCTCTGATAATAATTGGGCCCTAAGCCTCTGTTTTATAGTTGAAATCTCAAATTCTAAGGCTTGAGTATATATGTTTAGTGTCTTCTCTTCAAGATGATGCATTTTTTCATTGGTAGGATCTAAGTACAATTTAGATTGTACCTAGTCAAGCCTTTGTTTGGAGAGGTTCAGATTGAAGTGGATATTGCCTACTTTCTGCTTGTTGAGTATTTTAAATTCCTCCTTGATATTTTGCATTTTCCTTATACATTGGAATTGTTTTATGCCTGCAATCTTAGCATAAGACCTCTAGCTTCCATATTACTAAAAAAAGTTACTGAATCTAAAAGAGACATTTTTTTGGGCCTATTTGTGAGTGAGGTATGAACAATGATGGGAGAATGATATGATATTAATGTGTTGGGGAAAATGGTTTCACTCTTGGGAAATTTTTTAAACCAATCTAGATTTGTTATGCTCTTTTCTTCCTTAAGAACTAAGCACCTTTATTTGTTACGCCATGTGTAGAAGCTACCCTTATAGGGATATTAGTAACTTGTATGCCCCTTGCACACTATTTAAAATCATCATAATGATTTGGCTAAAAGAGCAATTTAATCCCTAACGTTGACACTAAAATCTGAGTTAGACTCTAAAGTTTTGGAGCATTCAAAATAAATCCTAACGTTCAAAAAACGATCAAAATAGCTCACCGTCTAATTAGGGACTATTCTGAACGTTTTTCGAACATTAGGGTTTATTTTGAACATTTTGCACACGTTATGATTCATTTTTAATGTTCTGAAACGCTAGGTTTCAACTCAAATTTCAGTGTAAACGTTGGGGGCTAAATTGCTGAATTGACCTAATGATTTCTACAACAATTGTTTCCATTAACCTCTCGTGGATTTAACATAGTATTGAAATCTCCAAGTATAAGCCAAGGGTTTTACGTAGATGTGCCTTTTTCCCTTAGTTTATTCCATAAGGTAGATCTTTGAAAGTTGTACTTGAAACCATAGATTATAAATATATATATACCATACTTTGCTCGTGCTTAAGCTTTACCTTCAAATGTAAGGATGATAATAGGCCGGGCCAGGCCGGACTCGACGGCTAGCCTACACTTTTTTTTTAAATTAACAAAATGACGTTGTTTTGTACATTCTCTTTGAACCATCACTGTTCAAGTGTACCTTTTGATCATATTTTTGTGTATCAATCACCTTTAGTTCCTCCTCATTATAGAGAACTAGGATTTTGCCGCTATAGTGACGTATAATATCTACCATTCTCCACTTATTGGGTAAAAGGTTGAGGAAGTTGTAATTTACTTTATTAGTCATTAATTCCAAAATACCAATTTACATGGTTTATTGTAATAAATGAATCTCCTAACTGCTAATGTTTGTGGGGGAATTCATACCCCTAACATTTCAAGCAATTATCTTTTACGTTCTTGTGGTAGAAGGGGATGACCTCTTCTTCCTATTGGAACTTCTTCTTGGAGTCTTGAATTCATCCATAAATGTATGTTTGTAGATCTGGTGTCTTTCATAGCTAATCCAGATCTCAAGGTTCGTAACAACATCGGGGACCTGACTTTACAACCTTCATGGCCATTTCACTACTAGGGAACTTAAAGAAGAAGATATCATCCTTATTCACCAATATCTTCACAGGGCTATACATTTTCTAGTTGGACGTTACCCAGGATTTCATTGTACGATAAGAAACCCTTTTGTTCAAGAAGTTTCCTACCAAGGTGGATTTCCAATAAGCTGCACCTTCCCTAAAGACTTCAAGTAGGGGACTGACTGCCTGTTAGTATGTTGTTCTGTTGGGGGAACATATAATGAAGTTGGGTCTCCAGCTTTGAGTCTCCTGCCACCTGAAGTCAAGAGTGTCTTTGGTTGATTAGCTCATTAAGGGATGTTGACATGTGTCCATACTGGGATTTCTTCTTTTATCTCTTCTTTACTTGTGATAAAATCTTCTTTACTGGTTATAAATTAAACTAAAAATTAAAATTCTCTTTAATTATTATATGTTATAATTATTTATTAAAAATGGATAATTTATTCGTTAACTTGGAAATATAAAAAAATGAATACACACAATTTACTTTTATTTTATATACCAGAAAACTAATATATTTGATTTTTTTAATTTTTTAAAAAATACAAATTCACTTTTTGTTTAAATTAGATAATATTATATTATTTTAAATTATTGACTTATTAAATAATTTATTTAACAATTTTCAATTCACACTTGAACAATAATAATCAGGGATTTTTTTTATAGTTGTAACCAAACAACCCCCACAAAACAAATGTTGATTTCTATTATCCACTTAGTCAGCTTCTGTAGTTCTCTCTCACGGTGAGGCATGGGGGCGTCTATTCTATCTACTTCATGCTTTGTTCTTCCCACAAAAATGAAGGCAGTATCACTCCATGCCACTGCTATTGCATCTACTTCCACTTGTCCTCCATATTTCTCCATCTCCACAGCCAACACCACAACTTTCAGTTCTCTTAGCTTCTCCTCTAGCCTCTCTCACAATGTCTTTAACAGAGGTAACAATCTTCAACATAAAGTTTGAATCTTTCCTGATTTTCTATACTTGGCTCTCTTAAACTCATGAAGACGAACTTAATGAAGCCAATTGGTTATCAGGGACTGTTGACTTTGCTTTTTTTCAATTGTTTCTCTTTCTGTTGTTTTCAATTTTGGGGGCGGCCGAATGAACTCTATTATTGAATTTTGCTTCGGGTGTGTCACACAATTTTCTTTGCTGTCAGGGAGTTTATCAATGAGTACAGTTCAAAGGCCAATTCGGCATTCAATCGTGTGCGAGGCGGCTCCTAAGAAGAGAGCAGATTCAGCTGCGAAGAGAGCCCGCCAAGCTGAAAAGAGGCGCATTTACAATAAATCCCGCAAGTCTGAAGTCAGAACCCGCATGAAGAAGGTATCTACTTGTTGCTAAATTCCTTTTGTGTATCTCTGATGGCTCCTCATTATCTCTCTCTGTGTTTAATTGGATTTCTTTCTGCGATTGTATATGTTTCTCTGCTTTTGCTTGGGGGCGCAAGGAGTGGGAAGATTTTTGTGAATGCTTAGGTTTGGGTTTTGCTCAGACGGGGAGACTTGTATTAGATTTCTAACTTTATGCGTATGTCGATAATTTGCTAATGTTTGTCTTGTAAACCTTTTTGTTCTTGATTAAGTGTACGGAGAATTTTTAGCTTTTACGTTCTTCACTTTTTATGCAATTTTGAGGAAGCTACAGATTGGAATGTTTTGTTAACCTTTGTGAATGGTATGTCTGAGAGAATGTTCACAATATGGTTTGCTCGACGAGGCATGAGATGATATGGGCTTAGCATGCTGAAGAGAGGGCGAAGAAGATTAAATTTTTAATTAACAAAACATAGGGATTGGTTCGTGTCTCATCTTTTATAAGAGTAGGAAATTTTTGTGGAAGTAAAACTTTGACCTTGGAAAGAATGGTCAAGACTCCTTTTTTCATTACTCATTCTGCCAAAAGCTGAAATTCCTCAAGAGCTCAGCCTTGCATCAAAAGTTTGGAGTTTGATTTGTTCAAAGTGAGTAAATAAGAAGTTGTAGGGTTTCAATGGGGGAAGCTCTATCTCTTAAGGATTATCTACTTAGAATGTAGACAAGCTCAAAGTACATTTACAAGGAAGTAAAATTGGTGCGACGAGGACGTCATTATACATGATATTGCTGTTCCATTTTTGGGATTAAGAGACAGGAATAGTTTGGACTAGCCTGATAATACAGCGAAACACATTATGCAGCATCGATATATGGCGTCTGTTACTCTGAGCTTTGATCAGAACTAAAACCTACTGAAGTTTAATTTATAATGTAGAAATTTAGTGTTTATGGTTCTATTTACAAGTGTTGTCTTCTGCTGTCTGTTTCCAGATTTGGTAAAGAAAATTTTTCAATGTATTAACAGCCAGTTATTGTTATAGGTTTCAAAAGGCTAGGGTGAAGTGAATTGTTGAGTTCTTGTTATGATTGTTCATTGGTGTGAGAAAGGCTCCTTTTAATTTCCCTTTAATTGATTACATCTGTGAACAGGAAACATTTGCATGCCCTCTTATGATGGGTGGCTGATGCCGATACCAAAATGCAGATAATTTGTTGCTTGACAATTGGCTGCGACACTAATAATTAGGGGTGAACAGTTATTGGTTGCGTCTGTTGGGTTATTACCTTAGTCAACTAGTAATGTGCTTTATAGATTACTAATAAAGATTAAACTCTGTTTAGGTTGAGACCTATTCCGTAGCTTATACCATCGAGAAGTAAATGAAGCTTGGTTAGTCTTCTTTCCAGCAACATCCTTGTAAGGGCGCCCTGTGAAGGATAAGCATAGTTATGTATGAGGATGCCCATGATGATTTTCTTAATATCTACCTAACTAGGTTGTGATTGAAGAACAATAAGATGGAATTTATATATATATATAAAAGTAAATAGGAACTGTATCTTGCATTTCAGTTTGCGAGGACACTGCATGGCTTGTCTCTTGTTCATCTGTGAAAACTGTGATTTCATCTCTCCAAGGCCCCCAAACCTTACAAATTACAATGGTAGAAGAATAACAAGATTAAAGGAACCAAATGATTAGAACTGCATGTCCATGTGGTTGGTGTGCATTAGTCTTAGTGATTGTGATGATACGGATCAGATATTCTCCCTGGTAATACACTAATGGAGTATGGACCATCAATTCAGCTTAGTACTGTGTATCACTGAGTACTGGTTAAGTCAATAATGGCTCCAAGATTACTGGACTGCGGTGTGAAGGTTATAGAAAATGTAGGAGGTCTGAAGCTTTATCAATATTACTCTTTCAAGTGTAGTGAAAAGTTCATCTGTTTCTTTATGGTTTTGGAAATTGTGATTTCATCTCTCCAAGGCCCCCAAACCTTACAATGGTAGAAGAATAACAAGATTAAAGGAACCAAATGAATTTGGTGGTGTCTCTTGTAGGTTTTGGAAGCACTAAATGAGCTGAAAAAGAGACAAGAAGCACAGCCAGAGGAGGTCCTTCCTATTGAGAAACTGATCGCAGAGGCCTATTCAGTCATTGATAAAGCTGTAAAAGTGGGGACATTGCACAGGAACACCGGAGCGCGCAGAAAATCAAGACTTGCCAGGAACAAAAGGGCTGTAGAAATTCATCATGGCTGGTATACACCCACTTCTGCCGTGGCTGGTTAGGATTTTGGTTTATATGACAATGGCTGGAGAACTCTTCGCGTTTCTTTTTTACTGATGAACATTCAGTTATTTCTATTCATCCAAAATACACGAGTAGAAGCTATTAATGTGATTTGTTAATCAGTAGGTGTGTCCCAATAATGAAAAGAACTTCTGTTTATATACTCTAATTTTATTTTCTGTCAATTAAATGTAATCACAAGCAGAATTGGATTCCAATAGATCAAAATATGGAAATATGCTGCTTATAATTTTGGATTTTTGTCATAGAAATGTAGACTATGCACTGAAACCTTTGAATGTCTACCGAGCAGGAGATATGATTAGTAAAATTTATGTGCATTTAAGAAATGTTAGGGGACACAAGCTATGTTTAGTGCCACTCATAAAATATGTTTACCTTGACCCAATTGTTAAGTATGTTTTCTGAGTCTGTTATGAAACGCGACCAAGCAAATAACAGAAACACATGAAAATTTGTAATATCAGGATGCTTACTTCTGTTTCTTTCCCAGTTTCTTTTTAATATTTGGATTAAACTGAAGAAAAGTCAAGAAAACCCACATGTGAAGAGGAACATAGCAACAATATAAAACATTTTCACGTACAACCAAAAAGAATAAATTAGCAAGCCCAAGATTTTGTTTTGTATCCTCAAATGCTGGAACTGATTAAGAGTCGGTGAAATTTCCATAACACTCAGACAATGAAAGTGCCTTGAGGTTATAACCTCCAGCAAAAGCTGAATAAACTCTTTAATTTGTTTCTTATGGAGGTAACGTCAAAATCTTGCTTGAACGATATCATCAAGTTCAAGGCTTCATGTTCTCCTCCTTTCTTGCTTAGTCCTTGATGATTTGTAATTTTTTGTTGCACCTCTTTGATCTTGCCCAGATTTATTCTCCTTTGGCTTTACTGTCATCTGATTGACCAAGTTCTGAGTCCTTGGTTCAACCATCATTCCCTTAGATGTCATGTCCCTAAAATAGTGTAAAGCATCTTCATTTCTTCCCTTGTCAAGTAGCCAATGAATGATGATAGTGTAAGATCGGGAGTCTGGCCCTAACCCTTGTTTCTCCATCTCATCCCAAGTATGTCTTACTTTTTCCTCACAATCCCAATCAACATACAATTTCAAGATCAAGTTAAACGCATCACCATTTACCTTGCACCTATTCCTCTCCATCCGCTCCAAAATCCCCCCTACTTCCTCCGGCCTCTTCAATGACTTGAGCAAGTAATTGAAAGTTACTTCATTTGGCACGCAGCTCCCACTCACCTCCATTTCACCCAAAAGCTCATAAACTTTCTCCATCCTCCGAATCTTACACAAATGCTTGATAAGTGTGTTGTAAGTGGCAGAGTTAGGAAAAGAACCTCGTTCTTTCATTTCCTGGAAAGTTTGCAAAGCTTCAGGTACCCTCTTCTTGAAACACAGCGCATCAATAACACAGTTACAGACCACAACATCCATTTTTCCATGATTCTTCCACATTGCTCGATACAATTTCATCACTGTACCTATCTTTCCTTTCTTGGTCAATGCATTTATAAACGTCCCGTAAGTGAAAAAATCTGGTTTGCATTTAGATGCAATTATATCTCTCCAAAACCTCTTTGCTTCATGCACATTTCCCAGCACACACCATCCGTTGAGAACAATGTTCATAGTTTTTATATCCACGCCAAACTCAGCTCCTTTAGAATGTAACAAAGTTTCTGCAACCTCTACTTGCTTATACCTACATAAATACATTAAAAGCTTCTGGAAGGCATCCAAATCAGGTCCTAAACCTAGATGTCTCATCATATTGAAAACCCCAATTGCCTCATCCACCTTATGTGCAGCTGCATATCTGTGAAGCAGCACTCTATATGTTTCCCCATCAACGAGGCCCTCTCTGTTAGACATTTCGTCGAGCACTTGGTTTAATTCTTGGAACCGCTTCATTCTTCCAAGAATATCAAGAACCTTATTGTAAACACTAGAACCTAGTGAAACACGCGTTCCTTTAGAGACCCAGCTGAAGAATATAAAGGCAGGTTTCCAATCAGAAGAATGCCTTTTCAGCACATTCAAGACTAAATCTTCCGTTATCGTGACACTACAGTAATCGAGAGCAAGCTCAATCCTCCTCATTGGGCTGTCTCTGTGAACCTTAAGGATGTTCTGGACTTGAAGTGCCGATTCCTCAAGTGGGTCATGTTGGGTTTCTGATTGAGATACAGGATCAACAACCGAATGACAAGCTTTGATTTGAGGTTGAAGTTGAGTAAGAGTTGGGTAATTTGGCAAGAGAAAAGTACGAACATTGAGTAGGAAAAATGGGGTTTGAACGAGTTCAGATGGAAATCCAAACTTCAATCTCGCCAAGTGGCAGACAAGCAGGCCCATCTATGTATCACGAACTAGATCAATCAATCAAATCTTAGAAGTTTCAGGTACTCTGCATTCTCCAAATTGGATGCCAACTATTTAACAGAGGGACCTGGAATGAAATTCGTTGAGGAGTCCCACCAAAAACAAGATGTTCGGATCATTCGTTTTCAACTTCGCAAATCGTGAGCAAATTACGGAAAAAAGCTCTAGCATGACGTTTCTCTCTCTAATTTCGCCCCCTGACATTTTCTCAATACCTTGAGGTTAATTGTGTAAACTTTATAAAAAGGCTAAGGCCTTTATCCTAATGGCTGCGACCGGAGGGTTGGCCCTGAACCTAGCATAAGATAGCAAAACCACACTTTAGCAAACTAGCCTGTCAGATGCTAGCCAACCACATAACCAATCAAAAGAAGAAAATGACAACTTTAATTGCGTCTTCGCAAAATTCAGCAACAATGAAGAAGCTAACACAAACTTGGTTCAAATCAACACTAAAACCCTTTTATATTGGTCTCAGCTTTAATAATAAATCCGCTATCTAATATATTAACATCACTGTTTTTATCAAGGTTTTAAAATCCGGACCGGACGTCGAATCGAAAGCTTAATTGGTCACCGATTCGACCGGTGACGTCATAATTACGTAATAATTATATTTAATTATACATAATATTAATAAAATTATAAAAAAAGAAAAATATGCCAAATAATATAAATAAATATAAATAAAATTTTCAACCATCAATCATATAATTGTTCTCAAATAA
>JANVCL010000214.1:42083607-42098878 GCA_026546855.1 Erythroxylum incrassatum | reverse complement strand
GCATGAGGATAAAAATGTGTATGCTGATTCAAGGGAAATTCTAGAATAATTGAGATAGAATTGGCCAAAGTTTCCTTCTTTGAAGTTGTAGCTTGTCCTTTTATCTTTCGAACGATACCAAGTTGGCGAGTTTTTGATATCGGAGGTGAGAGTTATGCTCATTACAAGCTAGGATGTCGTGGTAAACGAAATTCCCGAGCCTTTAGAGTTTATGAAGTGATATCGGACTAGAAAAGGTTGATTTTTGGCAAGATATGAGTAAAGGGGAAGTTAGGACGGGTTTAGGACCCTTTGGAGGGGTCTTGGAGGGTGAAAAATTTGTTATACTCAAAGGTTACACGGTCTGCCCGTGTGAATTTACACGGGTCATGTATTTTCCAGCGCAGGGACATTATTTCATCCGAAGGTTACATGGCCTGACCGTGTGATTTCACACAGTACGTGTGTTTTGACCCTTCTAACGATAGAATTTCAAATTTTGGTCTTCATAAAAGTTGTAGCCCTATGTGTATAATTTCTAACCGTCCAAAAACGAAGTCAATCTGACACCTATAAGGAGAGTTATGGCGTTTGTGCAAAAGTATGTTCAATAGGAATCAGGATATGAACATATCGGATTCGTTTGGCCATAACTCCTTCGTCCGACCTCCGATTGAGATGATTATTAAGGCGTTAGAATCCTAACATGTTTTTATATCTCTTCATGAAATTTGGTATCCTTTGGAGTTGAATGGAGAAAGTTTGATTGATTGGACGTGAGTGGTCGGTTTGGAGAGCTTGATTGGACTATGAACATATTTGGGATTTTTAAGCATATCTTGAGCTATAGTGCTCTGATTGAGATGGTTCTTGTTACTAAATGAACTAGAGACTAAGAGCTACCATTTTTAAGAATGCAATTGTGATTTTTGAGATTCCAAAAGTTTGAGATGTTATGTAAACTATGTGAACCGATGATGGCTAATGAGGGTACTTTGTAGTAACCCTAACAAGGAAACCCGCTTATGCTTTATAAGGGTTAAATGAATTAACCCTACAGGTTTTATGATTTCCGAAGGGTGTTGGAAAAAAAAAGAGTAACGAAGATCACGTTTCATGATTTCACTCAAGAGGTTAGATTTCGAACTCAAACGGGATCTAACATGTGTGGTATCAAAGCAAGGGATGGGTTCCGAAAATGGGATCCAACATAGGTGGTATCAGAGCAAAGGTTGGACTCCGGACTTAAGTGGTGTCCAACAGCTAGAGGATAGAAATGGTCGAATAGTTTAGCGATGCGATTTAGGCCTTCGAGGCTAATAAACAATCGATATGTCAAACAAAATGTATAGTTCTTTGCAACATAAATGACGACAACTTTGTCTTTGTTTTCCCATTCAGAGGCAAATTGCCTGCATGCTATATCATCCATAACACCGATACATCGCTAAAGAGACTAAGGTTTTAAGAACTCATAAAGCATTTCGTGCATCTTTATAGCTTCTTCTTTGGATGAGGTCTGAAGAGAAGATGGAAAGACCTTATTGACGGAGTCAGACCACTATCAAACAACAAGCTTGTTCTCATTGGTGAACAAGAACTTGTTGCCTATTGCATCGCAGACAACCACAATCGGCTAGCCGAGAATATTGGTTTTAAAAACCTCCGATGAATATTTAGCAATTCGATCAAACACGAACTTCTCAAGATGGCCTTTCCATCCAATGGAAAAGAACTCAAAGCTCTCTCCTAAGTGGGGAATATCAGGTTTGCTTGGGGGAAGATTGGCATAGTTACATTGAGATTGGCGTAGCAGGAGGGGCTAATTGTGTAGCTGTTAAATTAGTGAAGCTGTTGGTGAATCTATTCCACTTGCATATAATCTTAAATATGAAAAGAAGTTTAAGTTGACAATATGAATCACAAAGACCTGCAAGTATTCATACAAAAATAAAATACATATACATGGCCGACAAATCCTAACATTCACGTGGCTGAAACAAAAATGACACCAACTCCAAGCAAACAAATCCTAACATTAATTGTTTCTCTCGATCATATCTCTTCTCTTTAACATCCAACGTCCTTTCCAAATTAGTTGAATCTACCTACTATCCTTTACAATGCTTAATCACTAATGAGATAAAAAAATTAAAAAAAAAGATTACAACTCTTATATTATATTTAACAAAATGAAGTCAAAGTAGGAGGAGAGTTAAAAATTACTTACGGTTCAATAAGCCATTATTGCATAATAAAATATTAAAGATCTAACAAGGTTCTCGTTACTGGTATATAGCTTAGCTTCAACTATAAAGATGATGTAGTCTTACACAGCTCTACATCTTCTTCTAGTACAACGTACGTATCCTTTGGTGACGTTTTTTCTTTTTCTTTTCCCATCCCTTAAAGGAAAAGACGGTCACTATATATCTACCAGCAAAGCTAGTTATAGAACCTTGAAGCATTTCTTGTTTTTTGGGTGTAGAAACCAATATATATATAACTAGGAGGCATTTTCTGCTTCTAGCAACCAAAATGGTTTCCTTTACTTTTGTTGATTCTTTCTAGAAATATATGATGTACATGCTTATTACCTAATAATGTTATATAAGTAGTTGACGTATTAATATTAGTGTAAACTAGCAAAATGATCTTTTTTCCATTCTTGGTTCTTCTCTTCTTCTTCTTTCATGTCTCTTTACTCTTCTTCTCTTTCCTCTAATCTATAACTTACATGCATGATGGTATACTTCAATGAATATCAGGGTTTAAATTAAGGAACATGTCAGAAAATAAGTCACGAAAATGTCACATAAAACATCTCACTCAGACTTAACGGCGCGTATGTGACACTACCAAATTTTCATCTAAAGTAGCCTAATATTAAGCAGACTCAATAATGTTTATAGCTTAATTGAGCAATTATAATGTTTGGCCCCAAATTGATCAAATCCAACAACTTTTGGCCCCAAATTGGGCATTTAGCCTAGGTTTGAGCCAAACTACTAGGGCTCAATCAAGTTTTAGGTTGAGCTAAACTTTGAAAATATTTTTAGGCCATGGAGAACCTGAACTCGACCTAACACATTACTATCCCTAAGCTTACAAAACCAAATATCTTTAACCATATTAACTTGGAGGACTGATAGTTTGTCTCGCTTTATCCATGGCTATACTATACTAATGATTTCTTCTTAACATTATTCTATATCTCAAACTAGAATTTTTAGCTCTTTAGCGTATGCTCGAAGTTATTCTAGTTCCACTTATACCAACTTAGTAATATTCTTTGTTGGTCCTAACACGTCCTCTCTATATGTTTCCCTCAATAAGATGATGTTCCCTAAACATTGCATCCTTAAAAGTTACCCTAAATATGATACTAAAAATAGACAAGTTTTTATCTTTAATTTTTATTTACAAATTTCAATCAAAAATATTTTTATTTTCAAATTTTTATTATAAGTTCACTTAAATAAATTTTAATAAAAATAAAAATAAAAATAAAAGGAATAAAAGCTAAAAATAAAATAAGTAAAGGGATTGGCTCAACTTTTAGTATCTATCTCATTTTCTAAACCAACCATCCTTTCTTTTTGAAATTCCTCCAAAATTCTCACTTTATCACTTTATCTCTCCCCTTCGTATTCTTTCATTGATAACTCTTAAGGCCCGATCCGAAGTTTGATCAAACCTTACTCATAATAATCGAGTCTGAACTTAATTAAATTTAGGGTGATTTGAAAACTCAACTTATCCCATTTGAATCCTCATCCATCTTACCAAAATCCCAATTTGACCTACTCAATAAAGTTGGATTTGGGTTGAACGCTATATTTAGAATAAAAATATTTAAGGTTGATGATAAAGATCAGGTGTATTTACCATCTTACTCAAATCGTCAAATTTAATCAAAATTCAACTTCTATGGTTGTTGCCCCATAGGTCAAGAATTTGGAGGCTAAAGAGGTTGGCAAATGCATCAATTCAACCCTTTAAGAATTTGTTACGAAAATTCAAGACTTAAAAGTTTAGACATTTATGATAGAAATGTTGGTATCTTATCTAGCAACAAAGACATCATCATATTTAGTCATAGGAGGCAAATGAAGAACAATGTCATTGTCAGCAACATTGACCCCTTTGATAATGAGGTTGACATCCTTAAACTTGAAACTTACCTTAACGTGAAGCACATCACCATCAAGCGTTAAACCAATAAGTGGATCTTTTTAGATATTAAGAGGGGCATTATTATGTTTATTAAGGGGTGTCTCGTAAATTTAGGTTGTGCAACTAGTCACCCCAATTTTGTGATGTCTTACTCATTCACCAACCAAGTGATTGCATGCACAATTTAAGCTATGGAAGGAAATGGTAACTAGATAAGAGATGAAGAAAGCAAAGAAGTAAAATTGTATAGTGAAACAAAAAAGGAAGTAAAACAACGGCTAAGGTTTTAACCTAACTTACATATATTGCTTGGCCTTTAGGTTAGATCAAGCCTTAAAGCCTAAATTTGAGCCTCAGTATGACCTAGAGCTTGAAATTTTTTTTTGGAAGAGGGGGGGGGGGGGGAATCAAATTCGGCTCAAAACTTGATTAACTCAGATCGAGCTATTGACTTTGGATCAGGTTAGGCTAGATTTAAACTTATTACCAAGCTTAGTTTTATATTATTCTTTAACATTTCTTTCATTACGTATTCTCGCTAGATTTACTCAGAGATCATGTTTTTGAAACAAGTAATTCATGCAATCTATTATTTTTATACTACCCTACATTTCAACAAAATTTCTTCTAAAATATTATCGTTATGTTTTTGTTGTTATTGTTATCGTGATCTTTCTTCTTCTTCTTCTTATTATTATTATTATGTTTATTATGTTCTGTCTAACTAATCTTTTTTGAATTTCACTTTGATTCTTAAATTTATAAATGCTACTTTTGTCTTATATTTGTAATTTGAGTCATTGAATAAAGAGTTTCTATATAGTTATAAATTTTAAACATAAGAATCTTGTATTGTAAATAAACCAAAACTTCTTTTGATAAAATTAATAACGGTGAATTCTTAAAATTATATTCTTATTTAAAGTTAACCATTTATGACGTGTTATGGATGCAATTATATCTTAATTAATATCGTTTAATTTAAGGACAGATATATAACATATTTTTTAAAAAATTCATGTAATAATTATATATAAAAAAAGTTTTTTTGAAAATTTTCATGCAACTTGTCATTCGTAAATAGAGTTTATATACTCAAATCTTTTCTAAATAGGGACTTGAAATGCCAATTGTACGCAGGTAACAAAGGGGGAAAATATTTCCCAAGTTTCTCTTCTTGGATAAATTTGATTTCTTTGTAAGTGAAGCATCCGGAGGTTAGTTACTTTAACTGATTATCTATTCAAGATACTGTACAATCTAAAATCTACGGCTTAAGGACAGGTGTCAACATCCAAACCAAAGCTTAATTAAAAAGACGTGGCAACCGTTAAACCACAGTGGACCGTTTCAAAGGCCTAAAGGACATGAACATTGACAAGATTAGCGACTCCTATGCGGATTCGGATCAGGAGTTGGATTTGGATCCGACACACGCGGCGAGAGGGCTGAGAATGCCCGACAATGTGTGTTGTTTTGCTGGCGTCACTCGATTTACCGTTTCGATGCAAGGAAAATTTGAAGCAAAAACGGCTTGCCTTTCTCAATACCATTTCCATGTGTCCGCGTCGAAACCTCCGTTAAGTCACGCCGTCTTCCTGGCGTCTTTAATGGCCGCGTGTCCTTGTAAACCGCGTTGCCACGTGATACCCGTTTCCTGGATATTACTTGGAAGAATTAGTATCATGTGCACGATCTCATTGTAAGCTTCTCCTCTTTTCAAATGCATGATGATGAATGGAAAGAACTAAAAAAGGGAGGGTAGAGTTCAAGTGAGTGGTTATGGAAACGGCTGCGCAAGAAAAACACACTACTTATAACAAATTTTAAAGACCTGATTGGTGGCGGTAGGGCGGCGGGCGTAGTTATACAGGAAGTGCGGTCAAAGGCATCGTTGACGGAGCCGAATATCTCAATTACCTCAATGAAGGGATTGGAGGCACAGCATTAGCACGTGAGGCGCGCGTTTAGTGTACATTCCGACTAACACGTACCCCTTCCCCATTTATTTTGTCAGACACGTACGCTCATTTTTGTCGTAAAAGGGTGCGCACTGCAGTACACGTGTGTCGTTACTTTTGGATTAGATCACCGTTTGGATGGTACAAATTAGAATAACCCGTGACCCGATTTAAGTGCGCCGCTCCATAGCAATTACTATGATTACCACACAAAAGAATTAGACACAAATTACTAAAGCTAATTTATCGCACTGGGTTAAATGTATAGTTGAAGCGTATAAAGTTGGAGGAGAGTTGGGGTGCGGCCACATTAACACATGCACCAAAATGCAACAACAATGAATTGAATTTGAAATTATTGGGAACTTCTCACGTACTCATCATTCCGACAGAATGTTAGGTGCTCAGATTTTAAAAGATAATGAATTTAATTGTCCTTTTTAACACTGATTAAACACCCTCACATGACAATCTTGTTATATCCTAAAAACTCCTTAATCCGTAGAAGCGTTACATTTGGTGATCGTAATTATGTACTGGTTTTAGGTGGCAACAAGGTGTCAAGATGTGATTAGACCGTAGACTACGCATAAAGTGGGTCGTGTTAGAGAAGCCACATAACATACCCCAGCTTTGACTGTACAAACACTCGCTTACAAACATAACGCACCCCAAAAGGAGCGTAGCTTTTACCTACTTTATCTCTCCGCCTCTTTCTATAAAACCCATCCTACTTTGCCTCTCCTAACCCAACCTCTCTTTTATTCATTCTCTCAAAGACAAACACATCGTAGAAACAGATAATGGCACCGAGGGAGAGATCCAGCACCATCCTATCCAAGAACCCGAATCCCAACTCCAACGCTAAGGAGATCAGATACAGAGGCGTCAGGAAGAGACCTTGGGGTCGCTACGCCGCCGAGATCCGAGACCCGGGGAAGAAGACTAGGGTCTGGCTCGGGACATTCGATACAGCTGAAGAGGCCGCGCGTGCCTACGACACTGCTGCACGTGAGTTTCGCGGCGCTAAGGCCAAAACTAATTTCCCATCAGTCGCTGAACTCAACGCCGCCGTTAACGTCGCTGTCCCCATACACAGCCCCAGCCAAAGCAGCACCGTGGAGTCCTCTTCACCACCCCCCACTCGCCCAGGTCCGGTTTCACCTTCTCCGTTGGACCTAACCCTCAACGTCCCACAACAAGCCGCCGGAGTCAACGTCCCAGCAGGCGCGTGGTTCTCGTTGGCGACGGTTCCGCGTCCCGTGTTCTTCTTCGATGCGTTTGCTCCGGCGAGGAACGACGGTAAAATTAATACCAACTCGAATGGGCTTGATCGGATGGTGGTGGTGAACGGTGGGACACAGAGCGATTCAGATTCATCATCCGTAGTTGATTATCCGAATGATCGCGGTCAATGTAAGAAGGGACCATCTTTGGATCTTGATCTTAACCTGCCCCCACCCACCGAAGTGGCGTAGAAATAAATATTTTATTCCGAGTTTTTGGCGGAGAATTCTGGTTTTGAAGTCGTTTAATCAGTGTTTACCGTTTCGGTGTTGAGGAAAGTTTTTATACCTAAGCAGGGAAGCTGACTTATGATGATGTTGTACATAGAAAAGAGATAACCCAAGCTAGAAGCTCTTTTTATATATATCATTTCCCTTTTTTAAGCAACTGATTTTAGATAAATTCAAGAGTTTCTCTAAAGGTAGTTTTGGTGTTACTATTATTGTTAGTCCTTGGGAATTTTCCACTAATAAAAAATGGTGAACATTTTCCTCTCTTCTTTACGTAACCGGGATCCATTTTCTTGCACTTTCTGCCGTACCAAACAGGGCTCTAACAGTCACTTTTTTATGTGGAGACGCATGTATACTATCAACTGGAGTATGACGACTAGTTTATGATTTCAAAGAACGCAATAATTTTTTGTCTTGTCCGGGAATTGCTTATATAGCTTCCAAGTGTTCCAACAGACATGTCGCCGGCATTTCAGGTTGGGCTTGATTTTGATGGGTTTATTCGTTTTCTCATTCAAAACAAAGGGACGTAACGTAACGGCAAACTGTAGCTCTACGTACGTTCGTTTGATAAATCTGTCTTCTAATAAACCTAATACACGTGGCATCCTCCACCCCATATTAACTTAAAGGCACTTTATTGTGTACAGTTAATAATGCAATGGGAAAGCAGAAAAATGTGGGAAGAAGAAAGGGAGGTGGAGGAGGCGGCAGCATGATGAGGAGGAGCATGGCTCTCCATGGTCCCCTAGCCATTGAAAAATTATCATATCTCTTGATACGCGTCTTATTTGTCCTTTTATACAGATATAAAGTGGGCCGTTTAAAATCTAGAGGCTGCGCATCGACCCCATCTTAATGTGCGAGTTACGCGTTTGTGTTCCGTGACGTTTTAAATTATATTTTACCAGGCGGCACCGACGGCGAACTTTGTTAAAAGAATAAAATAAAAGTAGAATAGATTGATTTAAGGGAATCCAGTCGGTAGGAGGTCTTACATGTTTAAGTGGGACCGATTGAGTAATTTCGTGTTGACGAGGGACATGTCGGGATTCGGGTTGTCGTCACGTGCTCATCCACCACCCGATAAAAGCTTTCATTACTTTTGTTGTTGCTTGTGCTGTCCTCCTTTTATTGGGCTTTTCGTGAGCTTTTGTTAGTTTTCTTCACCCTTCTAATTTATCATTCATGATTATTTTAAGTGTATATATATATATATTCTCGTTTACAACACTGTTTGTTGCTGAGTATTACTCATAATAATTTATGGTTAATTAATTAATATTTTATTTAAAAAATTTATTCTTTATTTTATATTTATTGTATTATTTATTTTACTACTTATTTTATGTTCTGTTTTATTATTATTTTATTTAAATTTATTACTCAATTGTTAGTTGCTGTCTGAGCAAAAGTTATTTATTTGATGAGGGCGATAGATAATAAAGTTTTAATTACTCAAGAGTGGAGGGCCGGGGATGCAAAATCTAGAACTTGTTGTTTGGGGTTTTAAGGTTATTGATTAAATTATTGTACAAGGACAAGTGTGGGGCCGCGTGTAAAACAGAGTTGCAAGAGGAGGCGCGGCGGCCGCGTTAGGTGGGTTCCACTTAACTCCTTTGTCGTCTGGTTTTCAAGGAATTCTTCAGAATTTGTGGCCATGCGAAAGTGGATACTATGAAACCGACAGCTACCCAACCAATAGCAACCACGTAGATCACATCACGTGGACACCTGCACGGACAACACTCGTAAGTCGTAACGAAAGGATTATATGGAGGAGTAGTGGTGATGTGTTGGAAGGTGACAGACCCTTGAAGCCGGCGCGTCGGAGGTGGGAACTTGTTTTTAGGGACCCGGCGGGGTGTGAAGGACTCCTCCACAGCTCGACAAGTGTCGTAGAATATTTGAAAAGATGAACCAACTGCCAAAGAGTGAAGTGGTTGATGTTGGGTGGTTTGGGCGGCTGTTTAAATTAAATGACTTTTCTTATTAAAAGCCGGGATTTAGTGCTTAGTACGTTTCGAACTTCATTTTTTTTTAAAACATCTTGTGTATTTGTCTGTTACCAAAATTACGGTTTCTTATTGTTCTCTTAATTACCTGTATAAATATTTCCAACTCTTCTGAGTATATAAAACACAACAAATAGAATAGGATAATTGATCAATTGATAAAGACAAGTGCTAAGGCAGAGACGTAGAACCTAAACACGACTAAAAGAGTGAAGAAAATGGTTGGCTTAGACGTCCAAATAAATTAGCCAATTGCACCTGAAAAAAAAAAGGTGACTCTCTTCCTTGTATTTTAATTAACACTCAAAACGACGACTCGTGGGTCATCCACTCCTTATTTTGTATTGTATCCCTTCTTCTAATGATATCTGTTAGGACGTCACTGCAAAATTATTGCGCACCATGACTTGTTGGAAACAAACACTCCACTCTGCTTTTGGTTTTTGGCTTTCTTAATCCCAAACAAATTCAAAATGAAAAACATTACTAAAGTAACCATAAGCTTTGAAAAGGTCAGAACTTAAGGTCTCGCTATGGTTTCAAAGTTGGACTAATGAGTTCATGAAAATTTTAATCAACTTAACATATTAGTACGTGACCACCAAGGTTTTCAGAATTTGCTATATAAAAAAAATCAGAACGAATATAAATAGAGGTTCGCACTTCACAGTCACACTTTTTAAAGGATTTTGGTTTGGTTATGAAGATAATTTTTAAGTAAAAGATGTAATTGAATTGGACACAGTCGATAATCATTTCCAACCTGACACTTGATTACACCGGGCACGACTTTGTCCAAGGATTAGAATCAGTACTAAAAACGAAGAACAACAACATAATTGAGTGAGTTACAAAAGGCCTTGTTAAAAAATTCGATTAACTTTGTGCACCATTAAAGTAAAAATTTTGAAAAAGACAATTTATCATTTTTAAATCCAAATCATAGCACAGTTAGAAGTATTTATCATACTACTAACAACAATTTGGGTGACTGATGAGTGAATAAAGTTGATTTTTGTCATAATTATAAATCTACATGTTTATGTAATGATTTCTTATTTTTACCCAATAATAACACATACATTACTTTTTTATAAGTTTATATCCCCTATCCCGATTATCCTATTCCAACTGTATTCTCTATCAAGAATGAGAGTAGGTGAACCAAAAAAAAACAGAACAAAGTTCTTACACAGAAATTTTATCAAATACCTGAAAGACATTCTCAAGATATAAACTTCAAATAATGTTTATTTAACTTGTGTCTCCTTAAATACAAGTAGAAAAGATAACAAAACGTAAACAAAATGAAAGCAATGACAAGCACGTTCAAAAAATGCTTCCTAAAATTAAGAACCCACAATAACAAACCAAAAAATGAGGACACCAAGTAGCTAACTTTTGGCTAAGTAATAAACAGTAGTAAAATGAAACTAACATGACTAACAACCTTACTAGATTTCTGCTTTAATCCCTAACATACTCCCCTTTAATGTAGACATCTATAACACCCAATTTATCTCTAAAATAAATTAGCTTCTTTAACGAAAGAGACTTTGTGAACAAATCAACTTCTTATTCTTGAGAACTACAATGCTCCATCTTGATACTTCCTTTAGCGGCCAATTCTCTTATAAAATGATGTCGAATCTCAATGTATCTTGTGCGATTATGATGAACTGGATTTTTTATCATTATAATGGTGGATTGATTATCACAGAAAATTATTGTAGCCTCCTTTTGTTGTTGCTTCATATCATATAAGGTTCTTCTAAACCATGTAGCTTGACATGTTGTTGAAGTGTTAGCCATATACTCAGCTTCAAAAGATAATGCAATGGATGGCTGCTTTTTTGAACACTAAGAGATGGTATTTAATCCCAGCTTAAACAAATATCCACTTGTACTCTTACGGTCATCAACAAAACCTGTCTAATCGCTATCTGAAAAACCAAATAACTTAAAATTGTTGGAGTTAGAATATCACAAACCATAAGAACATGTTCCTTTCAAACACCTAAGCACCCTTTTTGCAACACCATAATGCATTTTACTTGAATTTTGCATGAATCGAGACAACAGAGTTGTAGCTTGTAAGATGTCAGGACGATTATTTATGAGATACAACAAACTTCCAATTAAACTTTGATATATCTGTGCATAAACCTTTTCTTCTCCATCATCCAAGCTGAATTTTGGTTTGTGATCATTGGAGTTTTAACTGGATTACTATTTTTTAGATTAAACTTTTCTAAGAGATCACTGATATATTTCTGCTGAGAGTTAAAAATCCCGACTTCATTTTGCTGCACTTCTAACCCCAAAAAATAGCTCATAGAACCCAAACCAGTCATCTTAAATTTAGATATCATAATCTTCTTGAAATCATTAATTAAGGCAATACGATTTCCAGCGTAAATCAAATTATCCACATAGAGACAAACAAGTAATACCTCATCAACTCTATTGGTTTTGACATACAATGTGGGCTCACTTGCACTCTTTTGGAACCCATTTCTGCTTACATGTCCATCAATCCTTTCATATCAGGCACTTGGGGCTTGCTTGAGTCCATAAAGTGTTTTCTTCAATTGATACACCTTCATTTCATCTCCTTTAACTTCATAACCTTGAGGCTCTGTACATACACATTTTCCCTTCAGAAAGCCATTTTTAAAGGTTGATTTCACATCAAATTGAAGCACTTTCCATTTATACTTTTATAGTGAGCAACAATAGATAACACAGTACGAATAGTATCAAATCTAGCTACAAGAGAGAAGGATTCTACAAAATCGATACCTTCTTATTGCATGTACCCCAGTGCCACCAGCCTTGCTTTATGCTTCAATATTGACCCATCTGGTTTGTATTTGAGTTTGTATACCCATTTGAGCCCTACAACTTCCTTTTCTGCTAGTAGGTCAACTAGTATCCAAGTCTTATTTCTCTCTAATGAATTCATTTCTTCATCCATAGCATCACACAATGTAGTGCTCTTTATAGCTTCTCCAAATGAACTTGGCTCTTTAATTTTTGCAAGTTGGCACCTTTCGGTTTGCTCATAGATCACTTTGAGTGATCTCCATTTTCTAAGAGGTGTACTAGACGAAGAGGAGTTAGGCATAGCTGACTTTGAAGAGCTAGGGGTGGAGCTAGGTGTGGAGGACTTAAACCACCGTGATCATAATCATTCTCTTCAATTGCTAGCTCGTTAGCAAACTCATCATCCCCTTGAATAATGGCTAGAAATTTTTGCGTTTTATTCCAACTCCATGTACTTTTTTCATCAAATACAACATCACAACTTATTAGTAATTTTTTAGAAATAGGATTGTAAAACCGATAGCCTTTAGTTTCCAAGCTATATCCCACGAATATGCATTCAATACTATTATCATCAAGTTTTGCCCTCTTTTGTGTTGGTACAAGGACATAAGCAATAGACCCAAAAATTTTAAAATGTGTTACCTTTGGTTTCCTCCCATTAAAAGCTTCAAATGGTGTTTGATTGGACAACGCTGAAGTTGGACTGCGATTGAGTAGATAGGCTACTGTGTGAATTGCCTCAGCCCATAAACTTTTTAATATGTGTTTGGCCTTAACCATACTCTTTGCCATTTCAACAAGTCTTCGATTTTTCCTCTCCGCCACTCCGTTTTGTTGAGGGGTGTAACTGGATATCAACTGTCTTTTAATGCTCATCCCTTCACAAAATTTGTCAAATTATGTGGAAATAAACTCACCACCTAGATCTGTCCTCAATACCTTTATTGCATTACCATTTTGCTTTTCAATAGATGACTTAAATTTTTTGAAGACTGAAAACACCTCTGATTTCTCCTTGACAAAATAAACCCAAAATCATTCAACTAAAATCATCTACAAAGACCACAAAGTACCTGTTATTGTTGAGAGAAGGTGTGTGTATAAGTCCATAAACATCTCCATGTATTAATTCAGTTGGCCTTGAAGCTTTCATACTGCTACTTTTTGGAAAAGGATCTCTATGTTACTTTCCAATCACACAACTTTCACATATTGCATCAATTGGCTTTATCATAGGCAAGCCATCCATAAGCTTTTGATTAGATAGCATATTCAGGCTTTTAATGTAACACCCCATACTAGGGGTTAAAATATTAAAGAAATTCAGTACATTTTATGCTTTGCATATTTGAATATTTGCTCATTTGTGCATAAGCATTTTTGGACTCATATCGATATTTGTGCATGCATTCATTGATATTTTTAGATACAATTGGTTTTAAAATTTTCGAGTAAGATGAGAATTGGAGTTTATTAGTGACGGAAATTTATTTGGAGCTTATTGGTATTATTTTGAAAATTTTGGCAAATTTTAGGAATTTCTGAATTTGGGATAATTATGGACTAGGTAAATGTTTAAAATGGACTAATGGTAGTGAGACATGTGGAAATTTTAGTCAGTGACACATGTATTTCATGCAAAGTGGATACACGTGGGTTAAATCTTTGGTTAGGAGGAGAACATTATAGCTTGTTCTTCACCGTAAGCTTTCAACACTCACAACTAATTCCTTGTTCTTGTTTATCCACTGAAATCTCACTGCTGGAAAATTGTTACTGCTTCCTTCGAAGGTTACTGTTAGAGTTTTATTGAAACAAGTAAGTGTTTATTGTTGATGTTTTTACGGTGTAAATATGTACATGCATACATGGTTTTAAGGTTATCTGAAATGAATGTAAGGTAGGGAAAATGAATTTATGAGGTTCTGATACTGAGGTGAGTTAATGAAGTGATTGTATTGAAAAAGGATAGAAATAAAAAAGTTGTAATGGGAAAGCATAACATGATGAAATACGTAAATGATTTCTATTTTGATGTTTATGTTTCATCCTGAATTGTTTGAGTTGTGATGAGCTGAAATGGAAGTAGAAAAATTGGGTTAAGTGTGATATGTATTCATTGAATAAGATGCAAGTGAGAAAATCTGGGAAACGAATGAGAGGAAGAAGATGATTTAAACACTGTAAAGTTTGTCGCGACCAACTCTTTTTAGTTCGCCGCCGCAAAGTTTCTTGACACCTTAAACATACTTTGGTATTTTAGGTATAACTTTCTCTGTAGTTATCTGAATAAAGTGATTTTTAATTTGGATTAAACTAGATACATAGGGATACAATTTGTCTGAAGAAATCGAGTTCTAATTCTGCCTCTAAGAATATCATAATTTGATTGGAAGTTGAGATAAGAATTTTGTTGAAACTTAAGAACAATCATTAATCCTTTGGGAATAACTTTCAATATATTGGCCCAAATTGAATAAACTTGGTATCATTGAAAACCTAAGACAAATAGGGAAAACTTTCTAAAAGGAAGTATTACCTAATTACCTCACCTTCCTGATGAGAATAATTGAATAAAGTGAAATCAAAAGTTGGTTGTGAAATAAATTTGGATTGAGCAATTGAGTATGGTTTCACATGTTTGACAATTTGATAAGAAACCCGGATTCTTAATATGAACATGCATTATATATATTCAGTATACATGATTGTGCATAATTGAATCATTAATTATGCACAATAGTGATATGTGTTTGTATTAAATGTTTAGAGGAACTCATCGAGCGACTGA
>JANVCL010000214.1:42044569-42055149 GCA_026546855.1 Erythroxylum incrassatum | reverse complement strand
AAACATAAGGTTAACCATAAGCACCAAATTATCATTAAATAAAATACATGTATAATTAAACATTACAATTTATCAAATCTCAATTCAATTTCATTCCATTTACAACAATTTCCAATTCCAACAATCACAAAACATTCATAATTTCATTTTCATTCTAACAATAACCAACAATTTCTAACTCTTCCACGTGAAATGTTATATAAATTATGTATATCAAATAAATTATTTAACAAATTAGAGACAAATTTAATATTAAAACAATCAATTACCATATAATTATAATGTTATAATATAATTTTGAGTAAAGTAATGCATAATAATTTGAACTTATATTTTTTATATTACAAACCAAAATCTCTTAAAATTATGCGAATATAATTTAAATGTTTGAAATTGAGATTTTTTTAAAATAAAAAATTTCCATGAAAAGAAAGTATACAAGCCGACAATTATAACTAAAACTAACTTGGAATGGTCTAGTTAAAAAATGAGGGGACAAAGTTGGACCCACCATCACTACCAAGTCAAATCCAGTTCCTATCATCCCCAAATCCAACGGTCATAAGCCAAGCAGCATCATCTCCTCAAAAGCATCATCTCCAACAATTTATAACATAATTCCATTTTGCTCCGTCCACACTACACCGTTCGTCCCCAACTCTTCGTCTCATCATCAACGTCAAAGCTTCCTCCTCCTCAGATTTGCATGTATCAAAACCTCGTTTTATTATTTTTTACGGAATAGTCCCGGAAATTCCGGAATTGGCGATACCGACCGAAATTTATGGCCGTTCCGGTACCGATTTCCGACCGAAACGGTACGAAATCCATAACACTGCACCACACCACACCACTTAATTTGATTAAACCATTTGAAAGGTATACTTCATTCTCAAAGCATACCTAACTGTTGGATTTTTGGTACGTCAACTAGTCATTACAGACAAGGATTTGTAGTTAGGCACGTCACATGTTCTAGTAGGTAAACCTTAATTTTAAAGTTTAATGTAAACAACGAGAGCCTTCTACGTGAAAGCTCATCATTTGGCAAGATCATCATATTTATTTATCTCCCCGATAATCAGACCTTGTTCGAAAAGAGTTACTAACACCTGTCACCAAGTAACCGTGCTGCGTGTACTTACGTTAGTCCGAACCTGCTCCATCTTCATGTTCATGGAAAACAAAATTAAGATACTGAAAAGTTATGCTCACCAGTCCTTAATCTGCCACAGTTTGAATCCCATCAGCAAAGCTAATTAGCTAAATAGTCACTTTAATTCGACATGTACAATCTATCTTTGCCCATAGACGCATGATTGGGGCATAACCTTGTAGGCCACAAGAAGACATGGATGTGGGACTTCCAGTTCATATATGCATCACTACAACTACAATGGGTTACCCTCCTCAAACACAAACTCCACAACTAAAGAAAAAGGTCGATTACTACTATAGAAAAAAAAATGATCAACTATGAAGGCATTGCAATTATACAAGTCAAACAATTTGTACCCTTTTTAATCTTCTCTATTGTTTATCTACAGCACAGTGGATCAGGAGTAGACCATTATCTTGTCCGCATATACTGCAACCGCTGCGATCTAATGCCAAAATTTGTTATGCTAACAATGACCAACACCTTCCCATGGCTTTCATAAATCTCAACTTAGCTACAGAATTTTCTCCTCTTCCATGTCATATATAGTCCTCATTACATTCATCCGCCAGCATCCCCTTCTTTTGTTTAACACTTTAATCATGGATATGGCTTGATAACTAAACCATCTCCATAACCTTGACATTACCAGTAGAATTTGCAGCAACTAAGATAGAGGACTGGCCACGCCAACAGACTGAAGAAATAAATTGTGCAGAGTCCTCCATTTCATGGCCAGAAAGTGGGTCAATATTGCTGAACTTGAATGACAGTGCAGGCATAGGGAAAGCTTTGTGGTAGATGAAAACCTATCTCACAATGGAAGTTCAATTCAATAACAATAATTGGAAAGAGTATGCAAAAAACCATTAAAATATCAATAGCAAGAATCAGGATTGTCCTCTAGTGACAAACAATTTACAAATAGAGATCATAGTGGTATTCAGTTATCATCCTGTTCCGTGTGATCTTTACTACTCAATAAGCCTACTAATTCCATTTTGAATTGCATGACTCCTTATTGGCAAGTTTCTGGAGCTTTATGTAAACCAGAAATGCTCGAAGTAAAAATGAAAACTTGGTCATTTCATCACCTTCAATTTTATCAAGTCATCACAAACAATGCAACAATCATGTGAAGGTACAGGAAAAGGCACGGCTGCCTAAATGAAAGTAGCAGCACTATATGTTTGCTAAACATCAGATCAACCTCTCTTCCCTAAAGTGACTCACTAGTCCTTCGCCTTGTGACTGTAAAGAAGAAATATACTTTAACTCGTAGATTATGAGAGACTATCAATTCAATACCTCAATATCTCAAATTGGTGGACAAGCCTGGCAACTCGAAGCTGAAGGCATGGGAGAAAAGAAAGGAAGAAGACTGGAAACAAGACTAATCTGCTTGATGCATCTTTTTCTAGGCATTTAGATTATCGAGTAGAAGACTCATCATATCACTTCTTGCTTCTAATTTATTATTTACTTTGACACAGGAGATATCATTTAAACTGGCTGCATTATCTTCCTTTTTCTACTGTGCCTTGATACTGGAGCTTCAAGATAACTGTTATTTATATCAGGAATCATTTTGATTCATGATAAGATTCACTCAAACCACTCAAAAATTATCTTTTGTGTAAGGGAAAAGAAGGATATGAAGTAGTTTTCTTTTAATTGGAAAGCAACAAACATCAATTGGAAATCATAATTGAAAAGCAGAAGTTAAAAGCTTTAAGGAGAGCTGTAATTCCGCTAAGGTGACAGATAGTAATAATAGCATTAAGCATCTCATGTAAGAACATAAAAGTACCTCATTAGTTTCTGAGCCAGTTGCAATATAACCATCTGATACTGACAAACCCACAAAGTTCTGCGCAGAAGTAAACACAAAATATGTATGTCAATAGAAAGAATACTCCTATATTTGTAGTTCTGGCGGCTACATGGGGTACATGCATTATATATACCACCCAGCCATAGGCTTATTACCCGCTAATGAACCATACTAGTTCTGTTTAACGATATATGTGAGAAAACTTTCTTTCTCACTCGGTAATTGAAGCCAACATACTTCTAAAGGCCCACTTGGCACAGATACCCAAGGTGGTGCACCTAAGGCCGAAGTTAGCTACACCCTTACCAATCTACCCCAATTACCAGTTCCAACTTTTACAAGGTTAATTCACTTATTTAAAACCTCGTACCTGTCAGAAAATGCATGAAAAAACTCAAACTAATAAATAGTGCACTTTGGTATCTTGTGCATTTGAGTTTGCTGACACTTTTAATCCAGTGTATGTGAATATGAGAATGACATCTCATCAATCAAGCATTTGTCTATTTCTGGTTGAATGTTTCTTAGAAGAATTGGAAAGTTGCCTGCAACTATCATAAAAGTAACCACGGTCACCCAGTGTCAATTAAGCCAGCCAGTAATACGGCAACAGTGACATTGTACATCAATAGAGAAATCAGTGATTTGTTAAATATTAGACTTTTGCCACAATAGCCAGAAGAATGGAGCAGTCATCCACATAAATAAGATTTTATTATCTTCCTCCAAATTCATGGTTTAACTAATCCTATTTGCCAACAAGCAATGAAAATTTAAGCATTAAAAACATCACTTCTGATCCAGTAACTTTCACTAGAAATCATAATAAAGATGTGAGTGATATAATTTGAGAAGTAGATGTACCTTTACATTTGTATGGCCAGTATATGATAGAACAGGAGTATCAATAACTCGAGATGTACACACTGACAAATCCCAAAGCTTCAGTGTATTGTCAGTAGAAGCAGAAACCAGAGTCGTGGAATCTACAAACTTCACATCACTCACAGTTTTACTATGTCCAATCAATGTGCACAGAGGAACTTTTGAATTTCGAAGATCATAATAGTAGATTCTGTGATCTGCTGAACCAAATGCAAGAGAACGAGAAGAATCCAATGGAAATTGAACACAGCAGACGTTGGCTTTTGTTTTGATGGTACCAATACTCACTCCCTGCAGTAACACCCCATGTGAGAGGAACTCTTATCATACATTCAGTATAGGCTGCAAGAAATTAGATGACAATAGTACGTTTAGTTTCAAAGCTGACAGCCACCAAGTGCAAAAATAGAATTGCCTGATTGATACTCCAAAGCTTAACAGAACCATCATCACTTCCACTAGCCAAAATTGTTGGATCTACTGATGAAAAGTCAATAGACCATACACGCTTCTCATGCTCTCTCATTTCTGTATGTGCTTGACTTTGCGTAACATCCCAAATCTGAGCATCATAAGCAGCTGGTTTTACATGAAAGTAGAGTCACGATAGAGAAAACTGAACATAAGCTTCTACATACCTGAACAACACCCTCGAAGTTACTTGAAGCAATCTGACTTTTGATATAGCTATTCCAACATATACTGCTTAGCTTTGACCTACAAGTCATTTCAACCACAGGGTAGTGGATATCACGATTTTCATTCATGATCGTATCACATTCAAATACTTTTATCTTTTTATTCACACCAGCTGTGGCAAAATATTGCGCATCACAATCGAAACTAACTGAGCACACTAGGTTTGAAGAGTTTAACAAATCTCCTTGCTTCAAGTCGGCCTTCACCTTCATCTTACTGAAAGATAGATACTTACATAGACCCTCGAGGAATGGACTTACCCATCCACTTTTTTTACTCTCACTGAGTGGATCTTTTGGTGCTATGCTATTGGTGGAGCTCCTTTCAATTACATTAATAGAACCTCTTCCATCACTACTAATTGATGAATGTCTAATAGATGACTTTCCTGATGACCTTGTTGGTCTACACCTTGTCAGAAAATATGCTGACTCAAGTTTCTTAAAGTTTGTCATCAAGCGAGAACTCTTAAAAAGACGACTTTCTTGAGCATCTGTGACCATTTCTGAGTTCTGACCATCATTTAGACTATCATCACATTCCTCTACATCTTTGATCTGCAGGCCTGGACGAACTCGTTTTCTAGAGCCCAAACTAGAAGAATCATCAACATCAACAATATTCCACAATGGCATATCGGACACTAAGTGATCATCTTTCCCTCTCCCTGGACCTGCATCTCCATTTTTCTTGATCAATACTTGATGCTTCACAACCTCTTCAATATCTGCACAGAGAAGGGAAACAGTGTCCTGCAACCTATTAGCAGCTTCCTGTTTTCGTCGTTGTATCAGCAACAGAAATTCCAATAACAGCTCGTCCTCATCTATTCTTTCTCTCAGCTGTATGGCAGCTTCACGTTCTTCTAAATTGTCTCTTGATTCATTGAGGAACTCACTCTGTAACAATTCACTGTTATACAAGACAGAAAAGAGGAAGATCATAAAACTTGATTGCCCTAGAACTAAGTGGCAGTTGAAAGTCTGATCCATACATAATCAGAAGCAAGCATATCTCCTAAAGAAACAGAAAGAAGCATATCATACATTATGACGGTATGAAATTGCAACTGCAACATAAGAATAAATGACTCCTGGCCACTGCAAAGTAATCACATAGTTTCTTTCTTAAGCAAAACTCGAATTCAGAAAAGAAATATAAAGACATAGGATGCAGCAATGCTGTGAAGAAAAAGTCTCTTGTAAAGATGGCATGATATTGTGCAAATTTTTCCACAAGTTCAATACAATGAAGCCCCACCGATGTCTTCAGAAGCAGAATAAGCTTGTGTTAAGTCTATAGTTATTAGCTGCTTAAGAGACTATGAAGCGGAGAATGATATTATTTTTGTGTAGAAACCTCCATTTGAATGGGAACGGGAATTCAAAGGAAAACAATAAAGGCACTCCTCACACCTGGTACGTAAAATGTTACTCCTGAGTCAGATAAGAAATTTGCATGTTTCTTCCAATACTTTTAGTATCGGAAAATAAGATACAACGATGATAGACGGTAACATTAAGAAGGAATATTTACCACATTTTTGGCCGACTACTTGGCTCAGGGTGCAATAACCACAAACAAAATGAAGCTTCTTTTGGCCACTTCAGAAGCAGCTGTGGGGGAAGGACACGATGTCTTAGGCTAGACATAGTTATGTTCTTATCTTCTCTTGAGCTAGAGGGGCAGAACAACTGTTTACAAGGAACAACTGCATCAGAAATCACTATGGAGTGCAGACAGAATGAGAGCTCCACGATCTTTGTCCATGGCATATGAGTAGTTAAAAATGAAAAGAAAACAACCATGGCCCCTATTTTCTATCAGATTTTGAATTTCTAAAGTAACAAATGCAGCAATAATTTCAAACCTCGAATAGAAGAACTCCTAATCTGTAGACGTCTGATGCACAAGAACTTTGTGAACCAGAAACCTCTTCTGGACTAGTATACCAACTAGTCTCCATAAGCAATATTTGCTTCATAGGAAATGACTGCTTCCTTTCTTCTCCTTGATCATTTTCCCGAGCTACGATTTTATTTTCTTCCATCTCTTCCCTCATTGGCACATAAGTTGCACAATTTGAGCTCGACTGTATGCAGCTAGCTTCTGACAAAGGATTTGCTGGAGTAGACAAACCTTGAAAATCTTCTCTTCCTAACTTGTATCTCTGCTGGCATATGTCGTGAGGCAAGGAAGATTGTGGATGTTTAACCTCAATGGTTTGACTATTCAACCCATCCTCTAAAGAATCAGATCCAGAATCCGAGCAAGAGGCAGACTCAATGAAGGAGACATGATTGAACGAGGACATGATGAAGCAAGAAGGCTGAACATTGTGAATAACTATTCCTTGCGAATGTGCTGCATTCACAATCTCAACTACTTGCTTAAATATGTGCAAGCACTCAACTTCATCAACAGATCGTTCTGGTTTGTCTAACCACTGCCTCAGACTAACATCTCCCCACTCTATGGATCGAACAAATGGTTCAACTGCAACTCCATCCTCACATAACCCGGATAAACCAGTCTGGTCTTTAAGGTTCTGACGTGCCAGTGCAACCCTATCAATATCTTTTCTAAATCCAGAGCAATGCGATGCAGGTCTTGGATTCCTATCAGAGAATAACGATGTATTTAATCGTCTAAAACTATCAGACTTATGCCAAGCAGAGTCAGAAGAACCTTCCATGCTTATCCTCCTAGGGATGCATGAGGGCCAGAACAAACGCATTCAAGATATGGAGGAATTCTCCTGCTTTTGCCACACCCTTTCAATTCCACCATAATCATATTGAATCAAAAGCTACCTCCCAAAATAGCGAAGAACCACCATTCCTCCGATAAAATAAAAAGGACCACGAATTTAGATTATCCTGAAGACATACCACTCCTTGGTTAGAAATTAAGCAGCTACAGTAACTGAAGCCTGCAATACCACAAATAAAACCGCTTACACCACTGAACAAAGCAAAGGATATTTCCGCACGTGTAGAAACTAGAAACAGTGCTACGCCCAACAGCCAACGTCGATTTAATTATTTTTCATAATGATTACACAACATATACGCTCAGGTTTTGAGCAAACCGAACCTTCGTACAAGAAACTACAAAGTCTTAACGATAAACCAATTTATAATGTATCAATATATGGAAATATATCATCTGTTTTAGGAAGAGGAGAGGTACCAGTATGAACAAGAAAGGATCTTTCTGCTTCAGCCAGAACAACCTGAAAGGAGAACCACACAACCCAGAAACACTTTAGTCAACCTCCACAAAGAAAAAGCACGCCTGCCTTACAAACTCCGTCTATTTTTTGGCAGCCAAAAAATAGAAGAAAAAAGATTGCTCCACAGACACATAAAAAAAGACCACACCTTTGTTTCAATAAAGTAAAGAAGTCTCTCCTTCTGATCAAATAGGCCCTACTGCACTATATTGGTACTTCATTTAGTATCTCTTTGTTTCTTTTTGAGGCATTAGGTTCACTTCCTCGTTATCCTCTTCTTCTCTTTCATATGGGCTACGTGGCTCTATGTCTGCCTCAAGCTCTCATTGACACAAAGACAAATGACTAAGCTTCAAAAATCTGTGGGCCACTTAGCTGCAAATTCAAGAAAAGATTTGATGGTAAAAATTTTCAAGTTGGTCTTGCATTTCTTAAATTGGAAACTCTGGAGTGCGTCAAAAAGAGAGTATTGACAAACATATAATATAATATAATACATACAGTAAATTGGGGTTTAACGGAAATCCCCATAAACTAATCTTAATGACGCAATTCTGAATTGTGGGTTGTTATTAATATATTAATTCTTTAATCGCAGGAGAATCTGATTGGTATATAATAAGGAAGAGAAGCTAATAAACTATCAAATTATGTCAATAGCACGTGATTCTGCATCTAGAATCCTGAGTTTTATAAGAGATCAAACTTCCACTGTAGTTCAAGTATGTGGGTCTCTTATACGTACCTAGAGCAGCTGCAGTTTAAGTTGGTGGCTTTCTTGGAGTAGAAGATGCATAGAGAGAAAGAGTATGAGAGAGAGACGTTTAACTTTTAAGCACTGTGTGACTTACAGCTGAGAAACGGAGTCGTTTAACTTAACCAATCTATATTTTAAATAATTACTAATTTTAGTTTGAATAACTCTAATATATAATATAACAATTAGTAAATCAACATGCAAAATATGACGTGTGAAATAAAAACAAACTAAAGACAGAACTACAATCTGTATAGCTTTTCGATACTAAAAAAATTGTCATGTTGGATATATTTCATTAAAATTTTAGCTTGGAGTCTAAACTTTTATATATATAATTGCTTGATTATTTTGATTTTCCCCTCAAATTATGTGAGTTGATTATTGATGGAGGTAATTAAGAAAATATTATAAATAAGGCAACAGTGAAGATATTGAAGTTGACTACCATTATCCAAAACAAAAAAAAGTTGACTACCTAGCCCCATTTCAAAACTTATAGCATTGGAGGAATCAAGGAGGTTGGAGAAATCTTTGTCAATGATTGTTGTAAGGTACCATTCTTAATTGGTATATACTGTGATGAGTATTATTATGATGTTGCTAATATGGATATATGCCAAACACTGTTGGATAGATCATGACCAAGTGATATTGACGCAATGCATTTAGGTAAGAAAAACATTAACCAATTTATGAAAGATGGGTGAATAGGTGCAATGAGGAGTGTGAAATTTAATGGTAGATTACAGGCTTTATATTGCGAACAGGAAGAACAAAGAGTGGCAGATGATGCCTTATTTGCAGAGATTGGTAAACTATTATCGAGACGTTGTAAGCAGTGCCAACCCTGAACAGGAGCCAGCAAGGCATCTACGCAGGGCCCATTATGAGGGGGCCCACTTCAACAACCTCCTTCCTGTTAAGTCCCAGTTAGTGATGACATGATGTTTTAACGTCGGCTCCTCTCTAAGGTCCAACAAACTTCAACGCCTCCTCTTCGTAAAGTCAACAGCCTCCTCTCCAAGTTCCAACAGACTTCAACGCCTCCTCTCCAATAGACTTCAATAGCCTTTTCTGCTTTAAATGATTTTAATGTTATAAGTTAACGTTAACTTATATACGTTGGTTTTAAAAGATTTTAACGTTATAACTTATAAGTTAACTATGTGGTCCTCATGATTATAAATAGTTTTGAAATATTTAAGCTTACTTTTAGCTTCTAATTTCTTTATTTTCATTAATATATGTATTTAAAGTACTCTAACTCAAAAATTAGCAGCAACAAATTTACGATTCTGTCTTCTGAGTTTTGAATATAATTTAAAGATAAAGTTTCTGATTTTTTAATGTATTTTTGCTCTTTGTTTTTTATTTTTAATATTAGATAATAAATTTTGCTATTTATGTTTTTTCTGTATCACAGATATAATATCATTTATATATCTTTGTGATATATTGTGAAGCTGTTGGAGTTTAGTTGTGCCTGCATATTTCTTCCAGTTCCATATAGGTGCTTTTGTTCTTTTTTCTAATCCAACTATTTTATAATTAGTTTATATTATGTTGCCTAAAAAAATTTGTTTGGAAGTGAAAAAAGGAAGAAAAAAAACAAGTAGCACAATTGATAGAACCCCAAAAAGGAGCAATAAATAAATTTATTAAAAGAGTAAGCTCCTCTAGTGAGAGTCATGACGAATTAGGTGAAGGTGGTTTTGAACAATAAAAAAAAACTTAAGTGATGAGATTCATATTCATGAGGATATTAGAAATCTGAGTGAGGATGATTATGTACCAAATGCATTTACTTCAGAAAATTTAAAGTATATTGAGCAAGTAAGCCCTATATTGGACATTTATGATCCTAGGAATTAGGATAATCTTGATAATAAAACAAGGGATATTTAGTTGAAAAAGGGACTGTAAGAGAGTCAAATCTTATGTTTCCTTTAGACAATACCTCTCGTCATTTTTCATATTCTTATTATTATAGAAATTTGAGTAATGGAGA
>JANVCL010000214.1:42026512-42044469 GCA_026546855.1 Erythroxylum incrassatum | reverse complement strand
ATTAAAAAGTAATATGCTAATCCTATGATAACTAGGAATCCAAATAACTTAAGAAATACTAAATAGTAAGAAATCCACTATTAACTAGGAAAACTAAACTAACTGCCCCTGCATCATTTTTGGTCCTAACAACTCATTGAATTTCAACTTTGTTAAGCTCTTTGTTTTGGTGTGTTCCCGGGTATTTATTTTTTCTTTCACAATGGTGTAGATTTCTATATAACAAGGCCGTTTTGTGTGTTTGTATTAAGGTATTGATGAATGCCTTATGATATTGATATAACAGTAGTTCTGTCTCTGGCCTAAGTTTCTAGGAAATTTTTATTTCCAAGAACAATTAGCTTAGTGAAAATGCAGAATTAGCAAGCCTTTGTTGGCATTATGATATAAGAAAGCTTTGGCGTCAAGTCTCAAAGAGGCAATGGATTATCTTAAATGTTGAAGGCTTGGATGTTTAGTGAAAGCTAGTTTAAAGCAGAATTAAAATGTTTGGTTTCCAAATTATATTTTGGTAATGTCAATTGGTTGATCCATGTTTGAAAGATGCTTTTAAAGTAATGCTCATAAGCTGATGATATAGTTTCAAAGCATAGATAGTTTGCTTTTCTTATCTCTTAACATTATTCACCATGTAAACAAAATAAGTTGTTCTAAAGTATAAATGATGTTGAAAAACCGTAGGGGCAGATAGTTTCGCAAACTTTCCGCAAATTTTCTTGACACCAATAAAATAAAATCAAGCAAAATCGAAATAGTAAAAATATCAGAAATTTGGTAACGCAGTTCGACACTCCTTGTCTACGTCTGCGGGGCCCTTACCCAGCTTAATAACTTTCATGAAAGTACAATAGATTTACCCAAAGCTTTACTGAGCTGACACCACTCAACCCTTGACACTATCACTCAACCTCACTTCCCGTGAAAGAATTTCACATCCAATAATACGACCGACTCGTGTTAACCTCAACACAGAATTTTCTCAATCAACCCAATAGTACGACCGTCTCGTACTAACCTCGTCAGAGGATTTGTCTAACTACTTTAACTCAAATCAATAATAAATAAAAAATAGCTCATGTATTTAATCAACTGAAAATTAAATAACAAAGATACTTGAGACAAAGAAGACTTCCCTATGAATTTGTCTTCTCAAAATAACTCAGGTGAAAACCTTCTCCATAGTTAATTCTTTCTTCACAAAAATAAGTTACGGTGTTGCTTCAAGTAATAACCAATCCCCAAATCACTGAAGATAATATTCAACTTAACAACATCCAGAATTTTCCTTCAAACACATAAAAAATCTCCTCCCTTAGAAACTCATACATGTATCACGTTGTTGCACACACTGCCCAACGTTTCTACTCCACTTGCATATTTTTAATAAACTTCTATCATAAATCAAGCAAGTGAGCTTCACACATTCTGGAGTTTTTCATGAGCTACTTCAACCTTGTGTTAAACAAAAAAAAACAATAAAAAGAAAACCCCAATTGGCAACCATCTTCCTTTCTTTTATCTTTCTTTCACACGTGACACACGCAACATCAATAATACACCGCCTTCAATATTTTTGCCGTAAACTCACCTCTAGGTTTTCTTCATGATGTGTGGTAGTAGACTCCTTTTCTTAATCAAATAAGTAGGCAATTGTTGTATAACGTGAACTCACTAGAAAATGTCTATCTTGTCCATGCAGATATACAAGTCCAATATCCAAAACAAAATATCGCATTAACTATTTGGATTTTTAATAAAACACAAACTCCACCTCTTATATGTCCAATTTAAAATGCCAAAGCTAAATAAAGAATATATAAAATATATTATAACAATAATCAATGTTGCCAAGTTGAGCCTCATGATTCAACAACATCGTCCAAAGCTTAGCAAAAGTTGGTGGTAGTTTCTGATTGGAGGCAACAGTGACCAATGGCTCATATAATTAAAGGAGTCCCTGGAGAACATGACTAACTTTTTCACGATCAGAGAATCATTCTTGAATTGCAGCTAAAGAATTAGCAAGTTCCTGAAATCTTTGACAATAGGCATCAATAGATAAAGAACCCTTGTCAAGTTTATTGAGTGCAAATTTCAATTGAAGTTCCCTAGCAGTAGATTTATCCAAAAAATGAGAAGAAAAAGAATTCCACGCTTCAAAGGCTATTTTAGATTGATATGAAAGAGGTAAAACTTCCCTTTTGACAGTAGCATCAATCCAACTATGTATGAGGTGATCTACTTTGTACTATAAGGTATAGGTTGGGTTTACCGTGATTGTCTTGCCATCAAAGGAGAGAATAGTTTTAGAGGGAGACTGAGGTGATGGTGAAATATGATCAGAGAGATCATATATGTCAAGGGCTAGTTTGAAGAGGTAGGAACGGGTGAGATACTTTGTCATATCTAACTTTTCATATACAAAATCTAAGATGTTGACATAAAACACTTGAGGAATGAGGGAGGAGGAAGAGGAAGAAGACAGAAAAGCGAGGGTAGAAGTCATTTGAAAGACAAAAAACTAGAAAAAAGGGAGGCCTAAGATCGTAGATTGCCCTATACCATGTAATTTTGGTTTTTCCACACACATTCACGGTGGGTTCCATTGATTTATGTAAAGAAGTTTGTTACATGAAATGATATCAATTAGATGCGGCAGATAGAGATTTTGTATCATATAACAACTAACTTGATTTTATTCTTATCATTATCCTAACAGAAGAAGCATCTCTGAATAGGGTGCACCTGGAGTGTGGTCGATGCAACAATTTCCTACTTGATACCACTATTGACATATACTGTCATACTTGAAAAGACTCTAAAGACTGGCCCCAAAATTCATGTGGTAATTTGCAGATAAAGAAAGATCACTAAAACTATGTTTCTACGGGCAACCCACATATGAAAAAAACCCCATCCAACTTCTTACTCCCAGTAATCAGTATCATTCTACTTGATCCGATTTGATTTCCTTCAGCTCGAATTCCTCCAACTTTCGGTTGGTCAAGCCGTGCATTCTTGGATATGTTTATCACGATCTTATCCATATTCCCTGAAGACACTAGCAATGGCCCAGAATAATGAATCTTGTGTCCTCTAGACCCATAGCTAAGCTTTAGAATGAAAAAATTCAGACGAAATATCAATGCACTAAAAAAGAAACGAAATGCTTAAAAAGAAAAGCTGACAAACACATATACAATGTCACCAAGGATCTTAGTTGCTAGCTCGTACATCTTTCTTTTGGTGACAGCTTGCAAAATGAAGGATTTTGAAGCTTCCTTGAATGATACAGGAAAGCTAGCAAGCCATCAGTTTTGAAATTTCTGGTTGAGTTGTGCTGGTGTGCTCTGATGTCAAGCTCTTCTTTGCAGTCATTACAAATGTTTTGGAATATCATCTGGATTTGCACTAGCCTTTGCTCATGCATCGCGAAGGGATGCCCATGTATCTGCATTTGAAAATGTTCAATCTATAAGCCATGTCCAACGTTAGAACTGTTACAAACAATACCAAATCCTGTACAGAAAATTTAACGAGTAAAACAGACTATCCATCTTATCTTGTTTGATATAAAAGTACAAACGTAGAATTGTTCTGTATCACTTCTTGCTTCTGGTTTTAGTTTTAGAATTTACTTATCCTTTTTTTCTTTTAAAAAAATTATTATATGGTTACTTATTAATAAGTGCGAGAAAGCCAGATGCAACATGATTAAAAAATGATATAATTGAATATTTAACGTTCTGAACTCAATAAAAAATTCTTAATATTTTAATATTAATATCAATTTTTTATTAAACATTCACAAATTAAATTTTAACGTATTAAAACTTAATAATAAATTTCTAAGTATATTAAATTTAGTAAATAAATCTTCACAAAATGTTACTGATTCTAATATTATTATGTACTAAATTTCATTTAAATAAAAATTTTAAATGAACATTTGCCATTAATATCAAATTTTCGATAAATTATTTAAGTTTTGTATAAAATATTTAAAAAAAGCATCGTTTTACTGCCATCCACATTACTTCCCTTAAACGCAGACTAACGTGGTCGTTTCGTTTGGGTGTTTTTGTGGTGTTTCAATTTCGGTCCCTAATCAAAGGCTTAAACCCTAAATCTAAATTCCCGGCTCCTTTCTCAACAAATCCACACCTTTTCAAGCAATCGTTTCTCTGTCTATGGTGTTTTCAAGCGATATTCTATATTATTGTTGAATTTGTTAAGCTCGTGTTGGCCTTGCACCGCAAACGGAGGTATATGACTTTATTTTGGTTATCATCTCTTTCTCTGCGGGTGATGTCCTTGGTTTAATTGATTCTTTAATGCGATTGTTGCGGTGGATTTTGTT
Source organism: Erythroxylum incrassatum (assembly GCA_026546855.1). Classification (NCBI taxonomy): domain Eukaryota; kingdom Viridiplantae; phylum Streptophyta; class Magnoliopsida; order Malpighiales; family Erythroxylaceae; genus Erythroxylum; species Erythroxylum incrassatum. The sequence continues at coordinate 42,040,109 of JANVCL010000214.1, read as the reverse complement.
TCACCTGATTAATTGAATTACGATTAACCTGTCAAGTGAACAAGAATAATCTTATGATGGTCTGATTTTATGTTTGATTATATTTTATGATTGGCCTTGCTATTGCGGCTTATGGTTGTTCGTATTCTTTAGTTTGAAAATTTTGAAGTTGTTACTTGGTGAGTGCTTATAATGATTTTTGGGTATCCATTTCCCAGTAATTGGAGTTGCCTGATGCTGTGTATGCACCAAATAAGACCTTACCAAACACAACTCGTCGAATTAATGCTTGTTTGTATTTTATACTTGTGACTCTTGACGATGCCAAAATGTTATGTCTCTAATTGATGAAAGTACATGGTTTTGGTAGCTTGAATTTTTCTTTGTCTAGCTAGTTCATTGCTCTTTTTTTTTTTCTGTGTAATTAGTTTGACCAGAGGAGATTAATTTATAAACACTTGTTTGCTGTTCAAAGCATTAGTTGTATATAACCTTTTTGATTAAATTCCTAAGCAAAATCTGGTCTATTTTATCGTCACAAAACCCTCCCGCCATATTCCACTGACTAATTATTCCTGCCAATCACCAAATCAGTTACTGAACATCTTTGCTTTCTTGGTTACAATTGACACCTGGAATAGTTACACAGGTTTTGATGATAGGCACAAAGGTTTTCAATAAAATGAAAAAAAAAAGTCTGTTCTCTCAGTTTCAAATATGCTACTGATGTAAATCATGAGATTTTCTTGTAACTGCTTTTAAGTTAGAAATAGGAAATAGCAACTAAAAATTGTTGGTTACTTGAAAATTTTAATCGGTATGGAAAGAGTGCAACCATCCTATATTGATCATTAACCTGGATTAGGTACTTGTTCCTGTGTTATGTGCCTATTTTTATCTTAAAAACTATGATGATGAGTATGTTTAGGAACTTGATGGACTCTTTCGGGGATGGGGATTACTTGAAATTTTTTATTGGTACTGAAAGAGCAAAACCATTCTGTATCGATCTTTGACCTGGATTAGCATCTTGTTTCTGTGTTCTGTGCCTACTCACTTAAAATTATGATGGATAGTACATTTATAACTTGATGGATTCTTTTGGGGAGGACAGTGTTGGGGATTATTTGAAATTTTTGATCGGTCCTGAAGGAGTGCAACCATTCTGTAACGATCATTTACCTGGATTAGCTACTTGTTTCTGTGTTCTGCGCCTACTTTTCAATTTAAAAATTATGTTGAAGATTAAGTTTGGAACTTGATGGACTCTTTTGGGAGGACAGTTTGTAGGCTGCGTAGTTTTTGTTTGTAACTTATAATGTCTCTTTTGTTTTGTTTACTTTTAGTAACTTTTATGTTTGAAGATTTTGCAAATGGGTGGGCTGCTTTTGCGTGATGCATCAGAAAAGAACCAGGGAACAGTAGTAGCTACTCCAGCTCCAGATTCAAAGCCAAGAAAGAAGATTTGCTGTGCTTGTCCTGAAACAAAGAAGCTGCGAGATGAATGCATTGTGGAACATGGTGAAACTGCTTGTGCAAAATGGATAGAAGCTCATCGTCGATGCCTTCGTGCTGAAGGCTTTAATGTTTAAGATGGGTGGGTATTGTTGAGTTGATATATAGACAAAATTTTGAGGCCTGATCCCCGGTTTCTAACTTATAAAATGTAGAATTTTTGATAAATAAAGCAATAAAGGGCACCTTTTACAGACTAGTTAAATTGCATTTTACATTGCTTGAATTATGAACTTGTTACTTACACAGTTAACCTCTAGAATATCAGACTAGATGGATTATCACATTTTGAAACTCTGTTCATTATCCATGGCTAAATTAGTTGGATGGATGAGCAAATAGTACCTTCCTTTTATATGTTAGTAGGTGTCGTGGACTCTACCACTTTATATTGTTAGGTGCAATATTCATGGTCAGATTGTATGCCATGGAACTGCTAATTATTGTATGCCATGGATGTTTTGTCTTCTCAATGTCAAACAGATACCTGATTATCTTTAGCCTCCTATCATTTTTTGTCTTCAGACTAGTTGATGCATGCTTTGCAATTTGGATATGACAATAGCATTATACAAGATAAATTTCCATCCCCTTGGGATCCTTGCATGGAGAAGGAGAACCAAAACAAAACTCGTAGTTTATAAGAGACAACTGAAGATAACAGCAGGTAGTATACTAAATATTAATCCATTTAACAACACAAGGATCCATTTAACAACACAAGGCCATAGAAATGGCCGTTACACAGCAATTAAGGGAACACAAACATGCACAACAGACGCATTACATTACAAGGTGCAACGACAAGAGAACACGAATTATTCCGAACACTTCCACATTATTTTATATTTAGTAATAAGTTCCAAATTTCCAGCTCAGTGATTGCATGTGCAGTTCACACAAGCGCAGGCAGGGCCGCACTTGCACTTGCCATCGTGCTCAGCTGCTTGAACTTCCATCACAACATGAGAGACGGCGCTGTATCCATCATAGTTAAGGACATTTCTTTCACATTAAAAAGGTGCAATTGTTCATACAAATCTGCATTTATGTGTTTAAGAATATGCCTCCAATAAATATATAGGGTTAAGACGCTAAGTTGATCAATATATAGGACATGATTACTTTATTATTTTTGGTTTGATCACAAAACCACAGATGGGGGATATAATTTAGTTAAAGATATGTGACGTCCAGAGTCTTTACTACATGTCAACAATAGGATTTGCATCAGTTAACACTTGTTGATCGTTTACAGGTCTGATGACAGATAATTTTACTCAGCGGCAAAATATAGCCTCTTATTTAAAATTTTCAGGCAACTAATATAAAAGATAAACATGGAACTGAATAAATTTATTTACTGATCACCATTTATGTATATAAACGTGGAAGTGATTTTGAGGGGGATGAAATTAAGGGCTAGGTAGAGTAGGTATCAATTAAGTTGCAGAATTCACCTCTTCTCTGTCACAACTATGTCACCGCTGTAGTTGTTTCCTTTCTTCCTGCAGAATTACAAAGTTGACGATTTCGTAATAAGAATTTAACAATTTATGAAGAGAGTAGTTATATGCACCCCGCGATCTTCAACATCAAACTTGATAAGTGAAAAACAAACTATTAATACGTTCCACTATATATCAATTGAACTTCAAAATTAGATAGTTTCTTCATCAATATGCAGATTTGAACTTATTTTCTGCAACTTTATATATATATTAATTATATTCTCCCCTTTATTGAAGCCTGGTAGCTAGAAGCAAGGAATCATGCATGGCAAGCAGCTGGTTAGCATACTACAAGTAGCACGAGTTGGATTTTAACACCACAAAGGAGAAAAATATGAAATGAAGGCCTTACTATTATACGTAGAACCCATTGAATTAAAGAGAAAGTACTTACACGCACTGGCTCTTGTCAGCGCAATCGCAGTTGCCGCAGGTGTCCGACATGGTGATTATTAACCGGAAGCTGAAATGAAAGATCTCCTAAAAGGATGCTGTTTAGTTGGTGTGTGTACGATATACTTGAAGGCTCTCGTATATATAGAAATTAAGGGAGAGAAGGCGACCTAGACTTTGGTATGCAGAAGTAGAAGGGCAGGCGCGTAGGTATGTGGACCACAAAGATGGGTTGGGGACCTACCAAGGCATGAGAGGAGCACACGCCTTTCAAGGAAAGGTCCGAAGGAATCTTGATAATGGAGTGGGGTTCGCCATATATCGTCCTCTCGTGTCACCTTCATTTCTCTTTTCCCTGAAACTGCTTGTGTAGATATGAATCCTCCGTCGCTGTTGACAGACATTGAGAGGATGAAGATTTTAGCTAACAGTCCTCCATACCTTGAAGCAATCTTATTTAGCTGGGGCTATATAATTGCCCATCACCGTTTTGGAGCATTTTCTAACTTAAAGTTCAGTGTGTTTGTTAGTATGAAGAACAAAATCCGGAAAGAAACAGAATATCTTTTCATCATTTTACCATAAATTGAAAATATATAAATAGCCCTCACTCCATATTTATTCTCATAGATTACTTATTGCATTGAGTGTAAAACCTTATTTTGAGACTTTTTGTGATTATTAGGCACTTGTATGAATTATAGGGATGAGGCACAAGTGAAGACAATATGGATGACAATTAGACACAACTTTTCTGGATAGATACAAACTATGTAGGGTATTATACGCCTGTGTTCTTTACTTACAAGACTATGTGGATCAACCGTGTAAGTCTCTATAATCGTGTGCTAAGGGACATGAAGAGTGAAGACATACACAGTCATTTATATGCCTAAGTTTATAACATGCATGATAGTGTGTAACAATCGTGTAATTCCCTGTAACCATGTATATCGACGACTTAGACAATGGTAAAAGAGACACGATCACTTGCGCTGTCATGTATGTGACTGTGTACGGTGTAGAAAATTTTATTTCAAAAGATAAAAGAGAAAAAGACATAGGTTTAATGATAATGTGTGGCCAAAACATAAACAAAAGTGATGAAAAATAGAGAGTGAGCAAGCGAAAAAGTATTCTCATCCTTCTATATTGTTTTTTAGGTTTGAAAGTTTGTTGATTGATATATCAACTTTAGTTTCAATCTTGAAACTTGATGAGACAACTTATAATTGTGGGGTGAGATATTGTTTCAAGCAAGGGTCAATTGCTTAAGATTAAACTTTGTAAATTCTTGTTTGAATTTAGTAGATTTGCTTATCAATTTAGCCCGTATACTAGAGGGTTTTTCACGTAAATCTTAGTGTTTATTTTATTACTAAGTTTCTTATTCTCAAACTGATTTGCTAGTTAAAGTTGAATAGCATTTTTGTTGTTAATCTTTGGTTGACTTTTTAGAGAGTTGTATTATTGACTCTTAGCAAGTAGTATTAGAGTCATCGTGATAGAAGGTGAAAATAGCTTTATGGTTAAGTTGATGTCAAAAAAATACCCTATTTAGAGGCCTATGATGGAGGACCTTTTATACTACTAGGATCTCTTCGATTCTATTAATATGGACAAAGGTGTAAAAGATGATGTTCTTTCAAAACCTGAGAAGCTGTCAAATAGAGAGTGGAAAAAGATGAAGCGAAAAACTCTGGGTACTATTTGATAATGGATTGATATTAGTATATTCAACCATGTGTTTTAAGAAAATGGTCCTTTTGAGTTGTGAAAAAAGCTAGAAGGTCTCTATGAAAGGAAGATTACCCATAATAAGGCTTCTTTGATTAAAAAGCTAGTAAAATTGAAGTTGAAAGCTAGAAAATCTATATCGAAGCATCTGAGTGATTTCCATGATATAATTAATAAGTTTATTACAATGAAAATCATTCTTGATGATGAACTTCAAGTTTTATTCCTATTCAATTTACTGCTAGATAGCTCAAAGACGCTGGTGGTGACAATTAGCAATTCAGCTCTTGAAGGTGTGCTCTTTTTCGATATAATCAAAGAGAATATGTTCAATGAAGAAATAAAGAAAAGAAATGGGAGTTGACAACGTGCAAGCTTTCGTGGCAAAAAGCAGGGAAGAAGTAAGAGCAGAGGTGACAAAGAGATTAAGACATGTCATTATTGCGACAAGCCAAGATTAATTAAGTGGTTCTGCTACAAGTGGAAGAGAGATTAGAAAAAAAAGAAAAAAAAGATCATTATAATGATGGTAAGATTACAGTCGCAACTGCTACAAGCACTGATGATAAGGTGTCCTTAGTTTGTGCGACAAGTGAATGTCTCTATTTAAGTGATTATGGTTCTAAGTGGCTGATTGATATGAGAGCTTCGTATCATTGTGTTTTAAAAGTAGAGTACTTCTTAAACTAAAAAAGTATAAGCTTTGGAAGTGTAAAGATGGAAAATCAAAGTTCACCAAAAATGTTGGTATGAGTGATATCAGATTTCAAACAAACGTTGGATGCTTGTTAACCTTAAGAGATGTATGACAAATCCTCGATTTATGATTAAATATATTATCGACAAATTTGTTAAATCAAGAAGGATTCAAGCACACTTTTAGGGATAGGAAATGGAAACTGTTTAAGGGAGCAATGATAATAACTCAAGGAGAGTTATGTTGCATATTGTACATGACACGCTTAAAGGTGTGTGGTGGTGGAGAAGTATACATAGTTGAAAAGGAAACTTCTCTAAATTTGTGGCATTGACAATTGGGACACAAAAGTGAGAAGAGATTAAAGTTGTTGGCTGGTAAATCCTTTATTCCTTATCAAAAACACCCTACCGATTAATTCTTGTGATCATTATTTGACAAGAAAGCAGCATATAATCTCTTTCAAGAGAAGATCTATGAGAAAGTTGGAGACATTAAAGCTGGTGCATTCAGATGTTTATGGCTCAGTTGAGGAGAAGTCACTAGGAAGTAACAAATATTCTGTTACATTTATTGATGATATTTTGAGGAATACTTGAGTATACATGTTGAAAGCAAATAGTCAAGTTTTTGAAACTTTTCAAAAGTTTAGGGATGACAATGGGTTGGGCTGAGCCCGGACTCTTCCAAGTCAGAGATTGTGGGCCGAAGCTCGAGCCCAATTTAACCTGACCTAATTATTTTAAAAATTAAAAGTGTAAAATAACGTCGTTTTGTTTATACGAGTCGGGTCAAGCCCGAGCATGAACTCTGCCCAAGGCTTAAAGTTTTCAAGGAAACTAGGTCCAAGGTATGGTTAACTGGGCTTGGTCTATTGACTTTGGGCTGGGCATGGGCCCTTTTTTCATATCTATATAAGTTCCATGTCATGGTAGAAAGAGAAACTGAGAGTAAGCTGAAGTTTTTACGAATAAATAATAGAGGTGAGTATACTTCGAAGGTGTTTGAAGATTACTGTACCTTGTACGACATTAGACATGAAAAGACTGAACCTGGTACTCCACAACACTATAGAGTTGCTGAGGCTTGAGAGTATGAAAATATCAATTATGGAGAAGTTCATTGCATGCTCAAAATGTCCAAGTTACTAAAGACGTTTTGGGGTGAAGCAGTCCAAATTTCAATCTATTTGATTAACCAAACTCCTTTAGTTTCCTCAAATTTTATGATTCCTAATAAAGTGTATATAGGTAAAGATCCCATATATCATCATTTGAGAGTATTTGGCTGTAAAGTATTTAAACATATATCTACAGGAAGTTAACTCCAAGAAAATACCTTACATCTTTATTGGTTATTGTGATGATCAGTTTGACTTTATGAACCAAAGAAGTATAAAGTAGTCAAAGCCAAGATGTGATATTCTAGGAGCACAAGAGAGGTGCAGATCTTTTGATAGGAGATAAAGTTACATATAGTAACTCATCTTCTAGTATTATTAATTCTTCTCCAATATTTCTACCATTGTTGAGTAGTCTACAAGTGAAGGAGATGAAGGGTGTGACCAAATACATATTAATGGTGATCAGGTACAACTTGGTAATGATAAGTTACACGAACCATACCTGGGCAATGTTGAAGATGAAGTCATTAGAGATAATGAGTAGGGGAAGCAACTAGATCCAACAGCTAATAATATACAATTTTGAAAGTTGACAAGGGAGAAAAGACCTTCTATAAGATACCTGAGCATAGAATATATATTTGTTATTGTTGAGGAGGAGCCTGCGAATATGCAAGAGGTTGCATCTTGTAAAGACAAAAATCTTTGGCTTATAGCTATAAAGGAAGAGATGAACTCTCTAAAGAAGAATGATACATATGAACTTCTGAAGTTTCCAAAAAGAAAAAAATGCATTGAAGAACAAATGGGTGTTCAAGATTAAAAAAAAGATGGTGATAAGCCATTGAAGCATAAGGCAAGGCTAAGAAGGGTACAGATTTTGATGAAATCTTCTCACTATTAGTTAAGATAACCTTAATTTAAACAATATTGAGTTTGACTTCCTATTTAGATCTTAAACTCAAGTAGTTAGATGTTAAAATAGCTTTCTTGCATGGAGATTTGAAAGGGAAGATGTACATGGAGCATCCAAAAGGTATCAAAGTTAAAGGCATGGAGAATCTAATCTATAAGTTGAAGAAAAGCTTATATGGGTTAAAACAAGATCCATGACAGCGGTATTGGAAGTTTAACTCCTTTATGTCTGGCTATGGTTACAAGCAAACTTATATTGATCCATGTGTGTATTTTAAGAAATTCATACGTGAGAATTTCGTCATTCTTCTTCGATATATTGATGATATGCTGATTGTAGGTCAAGATATTGGATGAATTCAAAAATTAAAGGAGGGTTTGTCTTAATCTTTTAATATAAAAGATTTAGGGCTTATAGAGCAAATTTTGGGCATGGAAATAACTCAAGGACAAAAAGAGTAGGAAACTATGGTTGTCATAGGAAAGATATTTAGTGAGTAAATACTTGTCTAATCGCAGGAAGGTTCACTGGGAAGCGGTAAAATAAAATTTAAGATACTTAAGAGGTATGTCAACGTGGAGTTTGTGTTTTGTGATGATGAGCCAATTCTAGAAGTTTATACAAATGCAAATATGGTTAGAGATCTTGATGGAAGAAAGTCCACTTCAGATTTTCTGTTTAAGTTTATAGGGGGAGTCATTTCATGACAATCTAAGCTATAAAAGCATATAGCTTAAGATTTCTTCAAGAGTTGGATGTGAAACAAGAAAACTATTTAATATTTTGTGATAGTTAAATTGTTATTGACTTGAGCCAAATTACTATGTATCATTATTGTACAGAGCACATAGATGTTAGATATCATTAGTTGAAATCCGTGATTGAAAAGCAATAATTGATATTGAAGAAGATTCACACGAACATGAATGATGTTGATATGTTAACTAAAGTAGTTCCCAGAAGCGAGCATGAGCTTTGTAGTAAGCATAATGTGTCTTCCCCATAATTAGGTTGGAGGAGGAGATTGTTGAGTGTCCAACCCTATGTTGAGATTTTCTGTGATCGTTAACACTTTTATAGTTTGTGAGGATGAAGAATGAGTGAAGACAAGAAGGATGCTTTTCTAGAAAGACATAGCTGTATAGGATATTACACGCCTATGTTCTTTACTTACATGGTACGTGATCGTGTGAATCAACCGTGTAAGTCTCTGGAATCGTGTGCTAAATGATGTGAAGGATGAAGACATACAAAACTGTGTACACTTTTTTTAAATGGAGGAACCTGTAGCCACTACCCTTTGGATACGCATTGGGTAAACCTTCGGATTGACGCAATAGCCTGTAAATCAAGTCAACCAGGTACTCTGCACTAGGCAAGCTCTATACGACAGGCTCAATTAAGATAGCGTAGATAAGGGGAATCGAACACAAGACCTTTCGGCTTCATGCCCTTCTACTCTACCAACTCGACTACCTCCTAGAGGGCACAATTGTGTACACGCTAGTGTTTATAACATAAACTACCTTTTGTAAATGTATATATATATATATGTAACTTAGGTGATGTTGGAAGAGACGATGTATGTGACCATATATGGCATAACAAAAACCTATTTCGAAATATAAAAGAGAAAAGACGTAAGTTTAATGATAGTGTGCGGCCAAAACATTAAAAAAAGTGAGAAAAAATAGAGAAAGAGCATGTAGAAAAGTATTCTCATTCTTTTTTATTATTTTTTAAGGATTGGTTTGAGAGTTTATTGATTGATATATCAATTATAATTTCAATCCTAAAATTTAGTGAGATAACTTATAGTTGTGGAGTGAGATATTGTTTTGAGTAAGGGTCAATTACTTGAAATTAAACTTTGTAAATTCTTATTTAAATTTAGTGAATTTGTTTATTGGTTTGACCCATAGCTTTTTCTCTACATTGGAGAGTTTTCTATCTAAATCTTAGTGTTTTTAAGTTTTTTATTCTTGTATTGATTTGTTGGTTAAAATTGAAGTGTGCTTTTGTTATTAATCTTTGGTAAACTTTTTAGAATCGTGTTATTTACTCCCGGTATATTCTTGCCGGTGAAGTTATCTTAATTTTTCTCACCAAAAACTTGACGAGTGTCCGCTCTTTCCTTTCCATAAAAGCCACTTGATCAAAGTAATTTCATACTATTTTGTTGGCTCTCTCGAGCGATCAATGACTATGTACATCTAAAAACATATTTTTCGATATAATATACACAAACATAGCTACATTAAGATTATCGAAATCCTCGTGTATTTTCTAAAACTATTGTTATCAATACACAATTCTTTGATTAGGAAACATTTTATGAACTGACGAGGCATCTTTTCATTGCATATTATTAACTCGTGAATTTAGCGGGGTTCCTTATAGATTCTAGTATGACATCTTCTCACGGTCTATTGTTAAGTCGCGCATTAAAAAACCGATTGGGACACCTCGGATGCGTGACTTACACGGTTCAATATTTTGGTGTTAACAAACTGGAAGAAATACATTAGTGAAAATATACGATTATTAAGGAAGCAAGTCAGTGACAAAGGAATCAATGCCATTTGATATTAGACCAAGTGTTTGTTAGTCCTAGCTTAGGGTATATTTTTCTTTCTTGGATAGGAAACATATTCCAGACTTGTAATCAGATTTGGCTTGACTGGTAACATGAAAATTGAATTCGTTAAGACATAATCTCCTCTTTGGAATATATAAATGTTAAGTGACCTAGTTGATTTCTGACACATGGCTGAAAGGTGAAGATATGCTTTAAGCTATGAATAATTGTAGAAAACTAGGTTTAAAGTCATACACAAAGCTCTAATAATTTTGTGTTTTTTATTCTGAGAGCATTTACCATCAGACGAGTTTAGCTTTGAAGGTACATATAATTTGCTAGTTCATATTCTTAAGTGCATACTTATGTCCTAAATTAAAGTTTTAATCATTTTCTAGTGAAAACAATTTATTAAGAGTAGTAAAGACTATCTCTTTAATTATATTTTCAAAATTTTAATTTTATACAATTTTTGACTGATTTTATAACGATTTAATATCAATTGAATCTTTTAAATCTTAAATTTTTATTAATTTAAGTTTTTATTTTATTTAAAAAAATAAATTGCAGAAAAGTAATACGAAGAGAACATGGACTCAATTTTTTTTGCTGGAGCTGTCGAGAGGCATGAAGGCCGAACGTGATGACAAGATTGGTTGTGTGCGCTTCAACAATTGCTTGTCCAAGTAGCAAAACTTCACACTCAAAAAGTTGACATCTCAAATGAAGTAGAGCCTTACATGGATGTTCTCCATGTTTTTATCCACAAGTTGGTACCCATACGGTGCTTGTTTGCTTCACCGTCCTGATGTCATCAGTGACTCAGGCATGCTTTGCACTTTGAACCATACCCACATACCCACATGCGTCAAGTATCGATCAACCGCTGGTTTTGTGTGCTTCCTGATGTTATTCTTTGACCATTTTCGGTCGACTTCCAACTTTCTGATCAAGTAATCTCTATTCCTTTTAATTGAGTAATATTCCCGACTTTTAATTTTTCTCCTCACCAAAATCATTAGCAGAAACATGTCGTTTTCATGGAAATCGGTGGCTAGTCCCACTCGTTATTATGGTGGAATTTTTGGTGGTGTGACTGTCAAGAATCAATTTGAGTACCTTCTATTTGTAGTAAAGTGAGGTTAAGAGCTGAAGCATTTAACTTCTCTCATTAAAATATAAACAAAATATCCATGCTTGGTCTAATGATCTACTTTAAACTGATTGAAGACATTTCATGCTGCAATTGAATTGGCCGGTCCATTATTGGACATAAAAGAAAAGATATTTATATAGATGTAGATATTGGAAAATTTTCATGACGGTCAGAAGAGAAATATTTAACTGCCTCGTAAACCCTAGTTTGTGGAGTGGGTTAAGGGTGTCTTCCCTTCTCTTTGAAAGCTCTTTCGAGTATGATAGGGATGCAGCTTTATTAATTTAACAAATACACAGTGATCAATTTAAATTAAAATAGACGTAAAAATTCTAGATTTTGTATGTTTCCAAGTTCGTTTTAGAATCACATGTTCATATCTTCACCAATTTTAGGTCTTCTATTTCTACTTTGGTTTTAAATCTTTTTTATTTATATCTTTTAATTTTGGGTTTATTAAGTTATTGTTAGATAGTTGTGGTTACTTATATACTTTTTAAAATTATTAATTCGATAGAAATGAAATTATGTTACATTTTATATATGTCTTACCTAACATATTTCGTACTGCTTCCTTTTTTTATCCATCTTTAACATTATTGTTTCTGCAGTTCTATTTTACATTTCTCTAACTTTGTTTATATATATGTACACACCTTTGTGCCTGTGTAAAATGCCCTCTGAAATTTGTTAAATTTTTCACAAAAGATCTATTTGAAGTCAAGGTTCCTAAAATAACCCTTTGGATGTTATAAATTGAGTCACCTTTTAAAATAAAAATAAAAATAAATTACATTATTCATAATAAAAGCTATCACACCATTACAACGAGTCACATTATCATCCTGCAATCAGTATCTACCGAGGTGTCTATAGAGAGATAAATTAATCAAAAAGAAACAATGAATTACAACTTGCAGTTGATTTTCAACGCATTACTAAGTGCATTGTGCTTGTTGTGATTTTTAATTTTCACTTCTTATTTTTGCTTTTTATTTTTAAATAAAACAAAATCATGTTTAATTATTAATATTTATTCAACTTTATTTTATGGTTGATAATAATTACATATTCGAAAACTTAGAGATAAATTAATTTTATAAATTAACTAATTAATTAAAATTATTTTTAATTTTATATAAATTTATTAATAAATATACAATAAACAATATTATAATTATTAAAATAAATAATTAAACAAATTAAAATTAATTTATTAATTAATATATTTTTGTTAATATATTTTTAATTATCAAAGTAAATTTATTTGAAATTTATATATTTTGAAGATATCCTAAATCTAAATTATAGTTGTTAAGTAATTATTAAATTGAAATTATTTAAAATTTAGGTTAATTATAGAGATTAAAATTAAATTATTCATAATAATTATTAAATAATTTAACATAATATTAAATTAAATTATTTATAGCTTAATTTAATACTTAAAACTTGATTCACTTGATTTATTTTTCATGCAAAAGGGAATTTTAATAATCAACAATTTTGTTATCATCAAATCAAAATAAAGGGAAAAGAACCTTTTTTATTCAATAATTTTTATTTTAAATTTTAAATTGTTTCTTAAAAGGAGATTTTTTTAAATTTAAATGATCTTTTTAGAGAAAATTAGTCTCGAGGGTGTGCTTGTTTTGGGGGTTTGAAAAAATAAGCATGAGTATGGAATGAAAAGTATTGTTTGGTAAGATACTGTCATTGAATAGGTAATGTTTTCATTCCTAGGTTTAAGGTAATGCATCATTCCCCTCAAATAGGAGAGGAATGAGAGTCGTTACTTTGTTATAATGACAATTTTATAATAAAGATCATAAATTTATAACAATTTTATAATAAAGATCATAAATTTATAACAATTTTATAATAAAGATCATAAATTTAATATTAATTAATTAAGTACATTATAATTAATTACAATAGAATTAATTAAAATATAATTCATTCATTAATTAAAATATAGTAATTAATTAATTA